>JAOQMP010047928.1:0-11101 GCA_027563575.1 Erythroxylum pedicellare | reverse complement strand
AATGATTTGTTTATGGTTAGTTAATTGATTCTTTAATTGTTGTAATTCTTGATTATATTCATTATAAAGATTCGTAGCTATTTCTAAACATTCTTTAATAGGTTTTAATCCTTGATTATTGGTGATAAAAAATTGTAAGTAATTATAACATTCTTGTTAATGTTCTTTTTCTTCTTTATATTGAAAGTACAAGGCTATTGATTTCGGAAATTAGATTAGTTAAATTTGTACAAGTATTACAAAAAGTATAATTATTCATTGATATGAATTTGATAATGTTCCTTAAAACGCTCATATAGTTATTTTATTTCAATTTTTTCTTGTTGATAGAATTCGGTATGATCAGTGATCATGTTTTGAAATGCTTGAAGAGTAGCAGGATTAGCATTAATAGATTGAAAAAATGTATACATAAAGGTAAATTCCTTAATACATTTTTGACTTATTTTTATTCTATTTTCTGTATGTCTAATACATTTGTGAAGATGTCGATAGTTATAACAAATAGGCATAGGGATAAATGGTTGGTTTTAGTTTTGAGTTAAACTTGCATAAAACGACAGAGTTATTGTACGAGTATGTTTAAGGTAATCATATTTAACTAAACATCGAAGAAGAACAAATCTAAATCTATACATACAACAATCTTGAAGAAATAGCAACATGGATGTAGCTTCTAAATAAATGATACAAAGAGATAAAAATGTAAAAATTGGCATACATGCATAAATAATAAGTAAATAAACGTAAGTGGTTAATGATGAAAAGATAAGAAGTAAAGGAATCATACCTTAATTCTCGATTTCCTCTTAAATGCCAATCCTTTGGCTAAGCTAGGAGTGAGAGAGAAGGTATGATAACTGAACATTTTAATTTTTTCATACCTGAGCTATGCTCAGAAGGTTACATTATATAGAGAAGGATGCTACTACCATCCAAACTTAAAAGAAGA
The DNA here is from genome assembly GCA_027563575.1 of Erythroxylum pedicellare. Classification (NCBI taxonomy): domain Eukaryota; kingdom Viridiplantae; phylum Streptophyta; class Magnoliopsida; order Malpighiales; family Erythroxylaceae; genus Erythroxylum; species Erythroxylum pedicellare. Next base: position 10,149 of record JAOQMP010047928.1, on the reverse strand, counting down.
AAGGCAAAAGTAAACAACAAACAAAAAAAATGCTAAAGACTCATTTACAAATGGCCAACAATGGCCTTAATAATTAAAGATAGCCTAGGGCCTACATACTTTTATAAAAAGTTGGTAGAGGTCCTACCAATTTATTCTTCAATGATGATGTCGTTGGAAGAAGCGCCTTCTTTGTCTACTTTAGGTGATGATGGGCAATTTGAACACTGGTGTTGTGAATATTGTTGTAGCTGCTGACAGAGAGCTTGTTTCCATTGAGATGATAAGTTAAAAAATGATTCAGGGAGAGTATCGAAACCTTCTCGAAATTGTTTAATAATTTGGAGTGATTCTAATGCCATTGGTGCTTTATAGGTTGATGTCAGGAGCATGTTGGATCCTCGATAGTTGAGTTTAACTAAAGCTTCTGAATTGATTTTTAAACATTGCTAGTAAATGCCCTCAAAGCAGTTTAAATTAAACTTATTGACTAAATCTTAATGAAATTCATAATTTGGGATAGTATCTATCGGTGGATATATGCCGTTACTAATGCCAATTTGAATGTATGCAATTCGGGGCATGATTACTTCAGTTTCTTTGATACTTTCAGCTTCCTTGAAAATTGGGTAGCTGCTAAAGATTTTGAGAAAGATCTCTTGATCTTTAGCAAATCTTTCTTTGTAATTTTTAACTGCTAAAAGGAAGCCTGTAGGGAATTCAGATAGAGTATGTAAATTGGTTAAATAAATAGTATATACCAATCTACATTGGAAGAAGAAATATTGATGTGAGCAGGAGTAAGGATCACCATGGAGATGGCGTACGTGACAGGGATGAGCTTGTCATTCTAGTTGAACCTATGTTCAAAGCTAGGACTGAGAGATTCAAGGAGACTCTCTATGCATATGTGAGCCAACTTATGGAGAGGATGAAGCTAGCCAAGCTTATTAGAGGAGAGCTAGTTAGATCAGAACCCAAATTGATACATTTGTCTCATATCCTTATACCAGATTCACTTGGAACTTAAAGACTATTGTGTTGGGCTATTCTTCTCCATTTGAAGCCCACAAGGAGGCGCGCTTATGACTGGACTTGGCGCCTCAATAAGACCAGACCTTTAGGCGCATGCTTATGATCTATTTTGGACTTATTTATATTTTGGGCTTCCAATTCTTTTAAGCCCAAGTCTTTTAGCCTAGGTATAAATACTTATATTTTAGGGTTTTGGAGGGGAACTTTTGATCATATTATTTCGTAAGTGTCGTTGGCCATATTAAGAGGAGAAACCCCTTTTGTTCTTATCAACTTAGGAATTGAACATCACTTATCAACTGAATCAGATTGTAGCGTGATTTTGATCTTAAACAACTTTCTTAGTTTGTTCTTTACCCGTTATCTTGCTCAAGATAAGTTCTTCGTGAGGTCTAGTAGGTAAATTTGAAACTCTGCATATCAAATTTAATTTTAGTTAATTTGAATCTATCATCTTCTTCTTTCCTTGAATTTGAACTTTTCAATCTTTCAATTTCGTGGAGAACGTTAGTTGGTATCAGAGCCTTGGTTTAGAGGAGAATTCTTATTCAACTCCATCAAAATTCAAGAAATCACTACCCATCACCATCCAATTATCGTCAGTTCATCAATTTAGGTGTGAATTAACTTTCAACCTAGGGTTTCAATCTTTCTTCTTGTTCTTATTTTAGTTAGGGTTTTTATTTATTCTTCTTGATTCTTATGTTGAAACTTTTGGCTTATATCAAAAAAATTTGCGAAAAAAATATGAAAAAATCTAAAAAATAAAAAATCCATAAAAAAGTTGAAAAAGAGTCAGAAAAATCAGAAAAAAAGCTCAAAAAAAAGTCAAAAATTTTGAAAAAAATCATTTTTCTTTCTTTTCTTTTCCTTGTTTTCTTTGTTTCATCATATGCGTACTTGCTAGTTAGTTCGAAATTTTCGCACCATTTTGATTCTTTTGATCAGTTGAGAATTGGTTCCAAGTGGTGATTTGAAGTTCAGAAGGGATTGAGTGGTAACAAGCAAGAGTGTGTGAGCTTATTTAAGGGAGTCATTGTTGTGACTTAAACACGAGGGGAGTCATATCATTTGAGTGAAACATGTGAGGGAGTGTGTGAGTTTGTTTATTACTAACCTTGTTTTGCAGGTATATAATTTTATCTGCAATGTCACAGGGAGGTAGTAATGATGAAAACTAAGGGGAAGATGCAAACATTGCTTTCACTTTGAGAGCCATGCAGTAACAATTTGAGAGGTTCAATCCAGCCTTAACTAATATTGGGGGACAGATGGATGAACTCAGACAAGGGAGGCTTGAGGAACCTCAGGGGAGTCGTGTAGGTGTACGCCAGCAGCAACCATCACATCGGTATGAGACAAAGGATGATGACTTTGAGGAGGAGGAGGGTTTGAGGTACGCAAACCTAGGAGAGCTCAGAGAGTTAAGCCATTTAACAGGAGAGATGGAGATCTTAAATCCATCAAGATGCAGATCCCATCCTTTAAGGGAAGGAATGATGTTGAGGCTTATCTGGAGTGGGAAAGGAAGGTGGACTTGGTTTTTGAGTGCCACAATTTTTCTGAAGATAAAAAGGTAAAGCTAGCCACTGTTGAATTTACAGATTATGCACTAATATGGGGGGATGAGTTGGTGACATCTAGGAGGAGAAATAGAAAGATGTCGATTACTACTTGGGATGATATAAATGCATGCATGAGGAAGCGGTTTGTGTCTTCTTACTATTATAGGAAGATGCACCAGAAACTGTAGAGACTCACTTAGGGGTCTAAATCAATAGAGGACTACCACAATGAGATGGAGGTAACTATGACTAGAGCCAATATAGAGGAGGACCCGGAGGCAACCATGGCACGATTCTTGAGTGGTTTGAATAGGGCGATAGATAATGTGGTAGAATTACAACACTACGTGGAGATTGAGGACATGGTGAACATGGCCATGAAGGTGGAGAAACAAATCAAAGTTAGAGTGGCAGCAAGGATTGGGGCAAATTCTAGTCAATCATGGAATTCAAAATGCCCCAAGAGAGAGGAGAAGTCGAAAGACAAGGGGCACAAGCTAGTGACTTTTAAACCTGGTGATTGGGTTTGGTTGCATTTGAGGAAGGAACGGTTTCCTGCCCAAAGGAAGTCCAAGTTAGATCTTAGGGGTGATGGTTCATTTCACGTGTTGGAGCGGATTAATGACAATGCTTACAAGATTGATCTGCCAAGTAAGTACAATGTTTCGACTACCTTTAATGTAGCTGACCTTTCTCCTTTTGATATGGATTCAGATTCGAGGATGAATCTTCTTAAGGAGGGAGGGACTGATGTGAGCAGGAGTAAGGATCATCATGGAGATGGCGTACGTGACACAGACAAGCTTGGCATTCTAGTTGGACTTATGTCCAGAGTTAGGACTGAGAGATTCAAGGAGGCTCTTTATGAGTATGTGGGTCAACTTATGGAGAGAATAGAGCTAGCCAAGCTTATTGGAAGAGATTTAGTTGGATCACAGCTCAAATTGATCCACTTGTCTTAAATTCTTGGACCGGATTTACTTGAAACTTAAAGATCATTGTGTTAGGCTATTCTTCGTCATTTAAAGCCCAAGATGAGGCACGCTTATGACCAGACTTGGCGCCTCAATAAGACTAGACCTTTAGACATATGCTTATGATCTATTTTGGACTTATTTATATTTTGGGCTTCCATATATTTTAAACCCAAGTCTTTTAACATAAAGCCTAGGAATAAATACTTATGTTTTAGGGTTTTAAAAGGGAACTTTTGATCATATTGTTTCGTGTATGTCGTCTGCCATATTGAAAGGAGAAAACCCTCTTGTTCTTATTAACTTAGGAATTGAACATCACTTATCAACTGAATCAGATTGTAGCATGATTTTGATCCTAAAAAACTTTCTTAGTTTGTTCTTTACCCGTTATCTAGGTTGCTCGAGATAAGTTCTTCGTGAGGTCTAGTAGGTAAATTTGAAACCCTGCGTATTATATTTAATTTTACTTAATTCAAATCTATTATCTTCTTCTTTCCTTGAATCCGAGCTTTTCAATCTTTAGGAAAAATGATTGTTTTGGGTTCATATTTGCCACAGTTTTGTAGATAATATTGAAATATTTTTTGGGCTTTAGTCCATTCGTTTAAGGCTTGGACACAGTCAAAAAAGCTTTCTAAGGTGATTTTTCTCATTTCTTCCTCAATGGCTCTGGCAGGGACAGCATTTATTTTGTCTAAATTGACTAGTTTTCCCAATGGTTTCATTGTTGAAATAGAGGGTTGTTTTTCAAGTACTTATTTGTACTAAGGTTTGAGTAATGGTTGCGATCTTTGTAGCTGCGATGAATAATTGATGATTTGTTGGTAATATGAATAGCAGCCTTATGCCATTCATCATATATGTCAGCCATTAGTCCATTAAGGATAAAATAGATTTTGTCTTCTTTTTGGTCAGCCTTTTTCTGAAGACTTAGGTCAATAATGTTGGATCTTGGGCTTGAGTGTAAAGAGAGGTTTTAGGCTAATGAATTTAGTACTGGAGTAGTCATTTGAGTAAGTTATTGCGGTGTAATAGGTTGGATGGTAGGTGGATCACTGGATTATATGGCTAATTGTTTTTCTAATAAAGAGATGGTGGTTCTTAATTGATTGATTTCCTTGGTAATGGTACTAACTTATTGCTGCATTTCTATAAACTCTGCTTCTTTCTTTTTAATTGAATCCTTAAGACTGATTATAATTGCTTCCATTCTCTGGTCAAGATATCTGCAAGACTATTGGTTGAAGATTTTATATAGTTAATTTGAAATGTATATTGACTTAATTCAAGCTACCATCGAATCAATCGTCCTTGATTATGACTAGCTTTAATATTATATTTAGTAAATCCATATAAATACTTGGAATATGTTTGTATTTGGAATTCAACAGGTAATAAATCTACTCTCCACTTTCGTAAAGTTTTTATGCATGCTAGTGTTTCCTTCTCATGAGTAGGATATTTACATTCAGTCGGAGTAAAAGTCTCATTAATATATTTACATAAAAGATATTTCCTTTTATTAGGTGGTTGTGCCAAAAGGCATCCTTCCCATTATCCATACTGGCATATGTTTGTACAATTAGTTTATCATTCTCATTATAATTATATAATGTTGGTAAGTTTTTACAAAGAGATTTTAATGCCTGTATTGATTTAGTGTCTTGGTGAGTCCACGACCATTGTTGTTTTGTTGTACATTAGTTGACGCTAAATTCTTTAAAAAACCTTGATCAGATATATAATTTAATAATCCTAAAAATTGTTGAACTTTCCTTACATTTTTTAAGATATTAAGAAATTGGTATAATTTTGTAAGAATATTAGGTTATAATTTAATAAATCCATTAGATATTTCTAATCCTAAATATTCAATAGTTGTTTGAGCTAATTTAATTTTCTTTTTACTTAAAATTAATCCTTTTTCTTGACATTTGATTAAAACTTGTTTGACTTTTTGTAAATGATCATCTTTAGTTTTGTTTGAAAAGATAATGATAACATCAATATAAGCTAAAGAAAAAGCTTCTAATCCTTATAAAATAGCATCCATAAATCGTTGATAAATTCTAGGGGCTTGTTTTAATCCAAATGGTAATACATTCCATTGATAATGTTTATGGGGAGGACAGGTAAAGACAGTTAATAGTTTAGTATTGTCATAAAGCCTTAATTGCCAATATCCAGATTTGGCATCTAAAGTTGTAAACCAAATATGTCCTTTTAATTTATGAAAGATGTAATCTTTTCTAGGTAATTTATAAGCATCTCCTATTGTTACATTATTTAATTCTTTATAATTAATTACCATTCTTCTTTTTTCTCGTTTTTGTGCAGAATGATTGTTGACATAAAAAGCAGGGGCTGAATGTTTACTAGTACTTAGGGAAATTAATTATTTGTCTTATAAATTAGAACATTCTGTAATAAATTCTTGAACAACTTGTTGAGTATATGGTATATTATTTTTAATATTGACTTCTTTTAAAGGATCTTTTAACTTGATTTCTATTAATTGATTATTAGTATTTTTTAACGGATCTAATGGATTTTCACTACATACATTATTAATTAGTTTCTCAATTGTGGTGAGATTATTTTGAAGAAAAAATTGTAATTGATCAAGTTTTTTGGTTATATGTTTTAGAGTTTGGTAATAACTTATATGATAAAGAGAAATTTCTAAATGATAGATTTTTTATTTAATGAATTGATTATTGGAGTTTTTAACATTATATAATGTAAATATTGACAGAATGGGTTATATAATTTCAAAAAATTATTTCCTAAGATAAAAGGTAAACCTAATTCTTGTTAGTATATTGATAGTACTGTAAATGTATAATTTTCTATAATAATGTTATTATGATAACCTACATACCCACCTACATACCAAATGTATTTTGGCCTGCCATCTTTGATTCTAATTTGTAAGGGTTTGTTTAACTTTTTCCAATTAGTTAATAATGTTTTAGTTGCTATGCAAATGGTAGCTCCTGTATCTATAAATGCATTAACTTTTTTATTCTGAATAATCACTTGAATAAAGGTTCCATTCAGATTCATTTATTGATTCTAAGCTTTGAAGTTCATATTGATATAATGAAAAATTGTTGAGTCTATTTCATAATCAGATTCTATAGGTTCTAATTTATATTGTATGGCTGAATTTAAAATATTGATTTTTCTTTGAATTTATTTTGATTTCACTTAGGATATTGATTTGCATAATGACCTTCTTCTTTACATAATCAATATCTACATTGTTTTCTATTTTGTGGATAATAATTCTTTTTAGGTTTGTATTTTCGATAAGCTTGTTTTTGACAAAACTTTTTATAAGGTTTAAATGGGGGTCGATATTTATTTTTCGGATATCGCTTCCATCTATAAATTTTAAATCTTAGGTGGTTGGAACGAGTTTTTTGTTGTTTTTATAAGGAGTAAAATCAAATCCATATTGTTGTGGTACTTTTGAATATTTAGAACAACATAATTGAGTTTCTTTATATCTTAACTTTTTATGTAATTTTGCTTCTAAACATTTCTGTGATAATACTTCTTTTGTACTAGAAATAGCTCCAACTAAATTATATGCAACTAAATTATTATTTTGTTTTATTAAAAAGGTTTTTTCAACATTCCTGTTTATTAGATAAGGTAATTTTTGAATAAATATTTGGATATACATTTCTTGTTCAGGACGAGTTAATTTATAATAATATTTTTTAAATTCACAAATATTTTCTTCTAAATAACAAATATTACATATACTTATATTATTTAAATGCCAAAGGGCATTTTTTCTTTCTTCATTTTCTATTTCCTGTTTATAAGAGGATATATCCTTTCCTATGAATTCTTTATAAATTTCATTAGTGACTATTTAAAAGGCTTTCAAAGGGTTATAAAGCATTAAGAAAGTTGGTAGTGTTTTTGATTCGTACTTCATTATCTAATAAAAATTTAATAAAATACCAATAGTTTTGTTGGTAATAAAATACCATAAAGTACTTATATTAGTTAATTCTTCTAAAGGTTTTTCTAATTGTATAACTAATGCTAATTTATTAAATCATTCTAATAATAATTTTCTGGCGATATTACACAGTATAAATTTAGAATTCCAACTGGTCCGAGAGGAACATGTTTTAGTGTATATTTTGGGGAAAATCTTCTTATTTTATTGTCCTTTCGATAATTACCAAATCTATTTAATTCTTGATTTCAATTGTTTTTGACTTCCAATGATATGGTGGTTGATTTCATTTTCTTTTTTCTCCACTTTGACTACTTTCTAGTTGATCTTCCTTTTGTTGTTGTTGATCGACATAAATTTCTTAATCTAATTCATAGACATAAATAATTTCATCTTGATCTATTATTGGTTTGATAAATTCCTTTTTTAACGAATTATTATCTAATGTTAATTTATTAATGAGATGTGTAATTTCTTCTAATTGACTTTTTATATCTTTGTCTATATCTTCTATGGTTTGATTAAGGAAATTGGTTTAGATGGCTCTAATATCACTTTGACTCTTACATCTTTTCTTGTTTCCAACTCTGGATCTTGTATTTTTGTATCTTGTACTTGTGCGTCTCCATTGACTTTTACGTCTCTTATAGTTTCCAATTCTGTATTGATATGCATCAATTCTAATGTCATTTCAAGTTTTTTATTTATATTATCTGACCCTTGAAACAATTGTTCATACTTTTGGTCAATTAATTTGCAATTTTGAATCAAGGATAAAATATCAGTAATTACTTCTTTTTACTAATTTTCAAGATTTATTTGTTTATCTATTAATTCAAATAATTTTTTGATAATACTCATAAAGTATTTTTAATATGTTCAGTTAAAGATGTAATTCAATGTTTTATATTTGTTAATTCATTTTTATAGATTTAAGATCTTCTTTATCAATAGCTATTTTAGGATCAGTAATTCGATTATGTTCTTCTATTATTCCATGTTTAGTAAATCTAATAGGTCTTTCTAATCTTAATGATCGGGAATATAAAGGATGTTTTTCTTTAGAAAGTTGATTTTCAGATAATGATAATCTAGCGTTATGAAATTATGTAACTTCATAGGATACTTGATGTTCGGAATTTCTCTTAATGTAGTTCTTAAATTGATTCCTACTTTTGCTACGTCATTAAATAATTGATCAATGTATATTTTATTGGTGTTTTAAAATTCAATAGTATGATGTGAATTTGTTAAAGCATAACTAATTTGATATGTAATAGAAAAGGGTATTGTCTCATATTCATTAATTGTTCTCAATAAAATTTATATGCAATGGTAATTGTTTCATCTAAGTTGTGTGGTTTTAGAGGCATTCCTAACTTTAATCTTGTATTAAATTGTATTTTTCCATACGCTAGATTTCTATTCATTATTCCAATTATCTTATTATTTAAAACTGTCATTCGTTCATCTACTATTGCCATTCTGATAGGTGAATCTATTCCTTCTTGAAATGTGCATTTTAATAAGATTTGTATTGTAGATAAATGTATATAACCTATTTTATGTCTTTTTATCTTCGGGAATTTTTTGTAACTGATATAAATTTGTTCTTGATTGATTAGATTTATTCGGATATGCCCATTACATTGATAGATGCATATAGGTGTTTCATGTACTAATTTCTCAAAATAAATAATATTTTTTTTCTGTTTATAAGATTATGGATAAGTGAGTTATTTATACCTTGTCCAGCTTTAAGATTCAATTTTACTTGAAAAATTCCAGTTGATTCAGTTAATTCTAAGGTATCAACATCTAATATATTTTTGATATTATTTATTATTTCTTCAAGTATATTAGTTATGTTGGTCATATTAATGATGAATGATTTGCTTATGATTAGTTAATTCATTCTTTAATTGTTGTAATTCTTGATTATATTCATTATAAAGATTCATAGCTATTTCTAAACGTTCTTTAATAGGTTTTAATCCATGATTATTAGTGATAAAAAATTGTAAGTAAATATAACATTCTTGGTATTGTTCTTTTTCTTCTTTATATTGTAGTACTTCGGAAATTAAATTAGTTAAATTGGTAAAAGTATTAAAAAAAAGTATAATTATTCATTTATATGGATTAGATAATGTTCTTTAAAGCACTCATATAGTTGTTTTATTTCAATTTTTTCTTGTTGATATATTGGTGTGATTAGTGATCATGTTTTGAAAATCTTGAAGAGGAGCAGGATTAGCATTAATAGATTGAAAAAAAAAAGTATACATAGAGGTAAATTCCTTAATACATTGTTGACTTATTTTTATTATGCTTTCTGTATGTATAATACATTTATGAATATTTTGACAGGTATAACAAATAGGCATATTTTTAGATAGTTGGTTTTATTTTTGAGCTAAGCATGCATAAAACAATAGAGATGTTTTATAAATACTTCTGAGATAAGCATACTTAATTAAACAGCGAAGAAGAATAGCTCTAAATATAAATAAAACAATCATGAAGAAATATAAACATAGATGTAGGTTCTAAATAAGTATAGATAAAAATGTAAAAATAGGCATACATGCATGAATAATTAATAAAGAAATAT
>JAOQMP010047901.1:0-11103 GCA_027563575.1 Erythroxylum pedicellare | reverse complement strand
TCACAAAGGAGGTGTTCCCCAGTCTCTCTCTCTTTTCATTGAGCTTGATGGATTCTTCTATTAAGTGGTTTGTTTGTGTTAATTAATGTTATGACTGTTTTAATCAAGTAAAACAACCATTTTCACAAAGGAGGTGTTCCCCAGTCTCTCTCTCTTTTCATTGAGCTTGATGGATTCTTCTATTAAGTGGTTTGTTTGTTTCTTTTTGGTTAATGAGAAGTTTTACCATAAATTAATTAGCTAATAATTTCGCATAACTTAAATTAAAAGTTTTTAATATCTTTGATATAAAGTGAGAATTTAAGTATTAAAAAAGAGTTCAAACTAATTTTAACAACTTTTAATTTTTCGTTTCTAGTGTACAGAAATATAAAAATAAAACCAAAAAATAGAAATAAGAAAATAATAACTCCGAGAAATATTAAAAATTATTACAAAAAATTTTCACAATAAATCTTTGTGTTTTAGTTTCAAAAATAGTAAAGATAATTTTTTACCTCTGAGAAGGGGAAATAAATCAAAGTACAACACCCCACTACAACCCAAGATATCTGCCTTTTCCTAGAACAAAAATCCATACCAAATCAACTCCCCCTTTTGTTCCAGGCTTCAAAATGGAGACTTTCTCCTAAAATAAGTGTCTCAAGCTAGAGTTACATACTAAATAACCATTCCTAATTGGCCCTCATCTTTCCTTTCTACAAATTGTTAGTTAAGAACCAAAATATTGTCCTATATTCTCCATGACACTGCAATCCTATCGCTACAGTTCATAGATCTCTAGTTAATAACTTTGTCCTCTATTCAATAGTTTCAATTCTATTTGTACCCTCTCCTTGGTTTTCTCTATACTCTGTAAGAATCTTGAATTTCTTCCCATTCAAATCATGTCGACGCATGAACCAAAGACTATTATAAACACATCCTTGTCACTCCTGGAGATTCTATAACCACTCCTAAGAATTCTTGGTAGTTGAGGTTCGACTTTTTCACGTGGCATAGATTTAGAACTTTTCTCCGCATGGATGAGGAGAATCTACAATTAAAGAAGAGGTGATGAGAGCTTTTGAGCTTTCCTTGCATTAAAAAAATGTTAGTGACACTACAATAGAAGGAACTTTTAGGGATAAAATTTTTCGTTGCTAAAGACCCAAAATTTGACGCTAATATAATTAATGACGAAATATTTTCGTCACACAAATCGTCGCCCAATCTTCTTAGGATAAAACTATAGGTAACGTTTTCAACAAATCGTCGCTAAATTCTTTTTGCTACGATCTGCATGAGTAGCTAAAGTGATAGGTGATGATATAGTAAATCGTCGCCAATAAGTTTTTCCTACAATTACTTTTCGTGGCAAAAAGGTATTAGTTACGGTACTAGTTTTGTAGCTAAAATTTTTCTACAACGTTTTTTGTGACGTAATTAATTATTTTTAGCGACGAAAGCTAAGCATAATCAAAAGATATTGACGACGATTTGGTAGACGTAGCAAAATTAACCTTGCTACGTTTTTGGAAACGTAGCCAAAATTTATTGGTGACTATTTCTAAAACGTAGCCAAAGTTTTTTAGCTACATTTTGAGTTTTTGGATCATTTAAATTATTCCTAAATATTTTATCATGTTAATTATAATAATTGGTGACATTTTTAAGCCATGTTATTGTATATAATATTTAAATTTTTGGATATATAATTTATTATACAAAAATGTAATGAAAGGTAATTAGAAATTAGAATCATTGTATATAAAAATTAAATATTAAAAAAAATACTTATGTACAAAACAAAAATTAGTGCATGTTGCAAGAATGTATGTGTTATTGTTTGGATTGTTTGAGTTTGAGTTTTGTGTGTTTTTTTGCTTGAGGATAACTAAAAGTTTAAGTGTGGGCATGTTGATAGGTGTAAATTATTCTATGTTTTGATAAATATTTAAGTGTATTTTTAAGTATTTCTTAGATGATTATCACGTATATAGGCTTAGAATTATGTTATTATTCGTGTTTGTTTATATTCTAAGTGTTTGTATGGTTTTGAACATGATTTGGATCTTAATTTTATGTTTCAAGAGGTGTTTAATGTGGTTTTGAGTGTATGGGAATAGGAAATTAAAGAAAAGAGAAGAATTGGAAGCATAGAAGTAGGCCACAATCATGGCTTGTCTTGCCACGATCGTGACAGAGAGCGTAGACAACTATTCCAGCGAATTTCAAATTTTCCAATACACATCTCTTTTTTTAATTTTAACGTTTAAAGGTTATTTTAGAACCGAATTAAGTGGGTAAATCCTAGAAAGAACCCTAGAAGCCTCAATAACTATTTAAGAACATAAAAAACTCATAAACGGGCAGCTACCATCTTCCAAAGTGACAGAACAAGGAGGAGCAAAAAGTGCAATATAGAAATTCCAGATTTAAAGTTTAAGTTCAAATCAAGTTCTTTCATTCTTTCCTTTGTTTATTTTATTAAACTTGATGTGAAACTTGGATTTGAATATGTTATTCAAGTTTAGGATGCTCTAATTTTCAGATATGGATTTGTTCTGGAGTTGTTTTGTGACTTGATTGTTGTTAATTTCAATTTAATTTTTTGGTGTTGTGATGTTTGGGTATGCTAATACTTTAATAATAGATCGAGCGAGTGAGTTGAAAGTAATCATATTAGATTGGGTAAGCAGAGTTAGTGACCTAATAAGTCTCTCAAATATCAAATTGGTAATCATACAAAGAGTGATTGTGTGAAAACCCAATTATTCGATAGATCACTTAAGAACTAGTTGAAAATGTTAGGTAGATTTTATGAATTGAGAGGTTGCAAAATTTGGAATTTCATAATCAGTTGATTAGGTCTTGAGAAAGATTAGTCAATTCCTTAGAAGATCTAAAATCAACACATTGTTGAATCAATAGCGACTAGGGAGCAAATAATGATAGAAAGAATCCTAATCTTCATCATTGATTTTCCTCACATATTTATGGTAACTCATTTTTTATTTGATTATTTGCTTAATTTAATTGTTTTAATTTTATGTTATTATTTTATTTTAATCATCTTTTATCTCCTTAGATAAAGGTAGATTCATTTAGTTTTAACTACGTCTTCATGGGATCAATACCTTTGATACTACAAGTTACGATCCGTATACTTGTAGATATTGGTAGTTTTACATTAGATAAAACTTGATCACCACTAACTGATGACAATATTTGGAGAGAACTTAATAGAATTATATTGTTTCTTCATCTAAGCAGTTTCGTAAGAATTACATGATCGAGATGTTTACTTATAGATAAATAAATCATGCTTTAGAAACATTAAACGAAAACCCATTTCAATTATTAACATGAATAAACACATAAATTAAAAAAATAAATTTTTTAAAAAGATAACAAACTGAGTACCTTTATACTTCCCGAAATGGATAAATGAACACCTAGTAGTCAAATAAACTAGCAAATTACGAATGAAGTAACACAATTAGGCAAAACAAAAAATGCCCAAGACTGAAGTTGTAACAAGACCTTCACAGCAACCAACATAATCCAACCAAAAAGAAATTAACTTCACTCTAACCAATTAATAAAAAAATAGTTGAATGAATAAAATAAAATCATATGGTCATTATTGAAATAGAGGAAAAATTATTATGATTCATCAAATTGAACTCCAAACGGTTAATTGGGCTTACCTTAGGTTGGATTCCACTTAGTTAAATCCTAAACAACTTAATTAATATGTCCAAGGTGTAATCTAAGAAGGCCAAAATCTTATATTGATATTGATATGATAAGAAAATTACTTAGTTGTCTATATAAAGCTTAGAAAAATAAGTCGAGATTATTTAAGAAGACAGGCATTTGAATGTCTTACATTAAAGGAGTTTATTAAATCTCTCTTCATCTATAAAATGTGCCTAAAGGAGACATAATAAGAGGAGTTGGCTACAAAGATGAAGAACTTGAAATTTAAAACTTAAAAGGAGTAATCAAGTGATGAAGAAGAGACTTTATTAAGTGATGAGAAGGATATTATCTTCATCACTAGGAAGTTTAAGAAGTTATTGAAGAAGAATTTTTTCTTTTCAAAAGAAACGTTACTCCCTAGATAGCATAAAAGAATTAAGTAAATTATATGTGCATAAATTTTAGTTTTTTTTAACTTAATGATTGAATAATCAATACTAATATATGAATATGACAAATTCATATAAGGTAATAATAAAAATTATAATAACAATTTATTATAACTAGATCAAATAGTCATTAGCTTATAACCACCTTAAGCTCCATTAAAAATTCATCATTAGCTTATAACCACTTTAAGCTCCATTAAAAATTCACTATCTTCTTGTTTCAATAGGTAAGAGAAATTTTCCTTAAAATATGTTCTTTGGAACAGGTGAAAAGAAACCCAAATTGTCTTACTTTGACATAAATAAAGAGAAAATCTATACAAATATTGTTTAAAATCAAAGGGAGCCCAAAAAATATGTTCCTTAATAATTCTCCTTAATTGCTATATAAGTATAACCAAATATAACTCAAAATCTCCTTTTCTTGCTTATACTAACAAACTAAAGGTTACTATATGTTATGCAATATAGACATACACTTAAGAGCTGTTAGCTATCCCAAGGATCTTAGCAACTCCCTAAAACACCAAATCTTCTTCCATAATTCAATTATGGCCTATATGTACCTAAAAAACTCAAATATTCATTAATCTTTTAAGCTAGTTGTTATAACAACTAGTTACTGGAATGTTCAACTAATTGATACTCACCAAAAACTAAGCAATCCACTTTCAGTTTGAGTATTAGCTAGCCAAACACCTATACTAATAAGCTCCTATTCTATTAAGTTTTAATAACATTATTAGTTAGTTGATCTAAATCGTTTAGATAATTGATGTTCTACCAATTAGCACATTGATTAGTCAAATGTCTAATCAATGTCCCAAACCAATAATACACTAATTCAATCAAATTTCAAAGTCATTATTTACCTAATATCAACTCTTTATCCCCTTGATTTCTTATAATAGCATGTAAAACTCTTCAACTTTGAAGTCTTTTCAAAGATTATACTGTAACCTTCTAGTAAAAAAATTGATCATAAGCATTTCAAAAGTTTCTTAAAGTTAGGTTAAAGATCAATTAGTTTCCTTTAAAGCTAAAATAAATTTCTTATTCACTATGCTCTAAATGTAAATGATTATGCAATATGCTCCTAAGCATTGAAATAAGTAAATGAAGTGTCATTATTAGAAACCTAATGACTACCTACAGTTTTGATCAAAGTAGTATATTAAGGTTCCAATCAAAGTAGTATTAGTACTTTAGAGTTCCTAGTTAAAGTAGTAATAGTAGTTAGTTTTTCATCTTAAGTATGAATAATAGGTATTCATATATAAAGGGGAACAAACTTCATCAATAACATGTAGAGATTTATGATATTTATTTAGCTTAATCTTACTAAGCAAACCTAAAACTTATAAGATTTTACTTTGTATAGTTCTAACCTTTGTTGTTTGATTCTTGGTTTTTTATATTAAAAAAGTTAGTCTCAATTACTTGATTTAGCATTCTTAGTAAGGTTTCAATGTTGCTACTATTTATGTAGGATTTATTGCTTAGTGGAATGGCATAAGTTGGTATAAAATCTAGGCTTTAAATCAAATGCTTATCCATTTTGGTTTCTTTTTTTTTCATTTTTAATATTCTTGGTTAAGGTATCTTCTTCTAGTATTCATTCTTAAATCTCTCTTCTTCTTTTTTTCCTATTCTTAGTTGGGTCTTCTTGTTTCTAGGATGTCATCAAAATTGTTTCAATCATCTTATTATTTATTTTTCTTTATATTGTATTAGTTATATATATATATATAAAGGAAATAGTAAAGTAAAATAAGTTAAGAAAAAATGTGTATAAATTAGTGTTTCTTTAAGAAGCTTATAAGTATGCCTTCTAAAGATGGTTTAAAACCTAAGGAAGATGAAGGCAACATATAATGATGTGAGAGACCTCTTAGAGAACTTTCATTGAGCAGTTAGTACGCTTCATAAATTCATCTCTAATTTGTTTCAAAATTGTTGTCTTTTTTCATTATTCGCAAGCATTAACATAGAACTACAAACAATGAGCCATTAACAGCTGAAATAAATCCTGATAATTTAATCCACAGTAACAAAACCAACAAACATAAACCCATTTAATAACAAAAATTGAAGCAAAAAACTAAACCAAAGAGCAGAGTATGGATGACCAACATCGAGATGCTATACCGAAGACAATGAAAGCAGTTGATTGAAGAACAAATGAAGATGACGAACGATGTTGATGAAAGAAGAAAATGACAATAGATGAACAAAACTAAGCGAAGAAGACAATAACGAAAGGGGAGGGAGTTATGTAGTGTGATTTAAATTAGAAGAAAAACGACGTGAGTTTCTTTCCAATTTAAAGCACGATACCGATGTCATTTGAGCATTACTAATGAAAACAACATTGTACAGAATGGGGAATTTCCCTACGGAATGGGTTTCGTGTAGGTAAAGTCCCAATGAAATGGTGTTTCCGTAGGTAAATTACCAACAAAAACATCACTCTGTAGTAATTTATATATGAAACTTTATTTTTGTCAGGAAATTCCCTATGGAAACTTATTTGTTGGTGAATTACTTACGTAGTGATGATTCGGTAGGTAATTTCCTTACAATTTTTTTTTCTGTCGATAAATTTCATACATAACTTTTATTGGGAACCATTAGTGCCTAAGACAACTTTCACTCCTCCGTCACTAAATTTCCTCAATAAAATTTTGCCTCCTCTTTTAACAATGGATTTTTTTAGTCGCAAAATACTTTTTCTCCTGAGAAATATACCTAAGGAAGGCAATTTCTGTTGCTAATTCACTACGAAATTTTTTGTCGATAATTTGGAATTTTCTTGTAGTGATCCCTCAACAACAACCCTATAATTTTGACTTTTAAGTTGATTGTCTTGATCTTGTATATGAATCTTACTCCATTAACAATATAACCTGTATATTTTTTGCCACATATTTGAGGCCCACAAGTTAAAGCATATAATGTTGTTGTCGCCTTTTGCATGTTATGATTATGTAACCGCACCATCTATAGAAAAAATATAATTAGAAGTTAATTTGACATGTAAATTGTCATAAGTTGATAATATAATATAGAAACCTACTCGAATTCTAAACTAATATGGAAACTTAATCTTATTTCTTTCTTCAACATTAACAATTTCTTTGCTTCGAATTAATTATTTGTGCTCTCTATTTAAAGAAGTAAATAGAGATAAAGAAATACAAATTCAACCAGATAATTTAAATATGAAAATTTGAATCAAAAGTAATATACATACTTCATATATATATACCGACTTTCTCGCAATTATTTAAAATATACCAATGGCCAATTTTGAGTTTGTCTTTAGTTAACTCCACATATTTTCTGACTCTAAGTAGCCTTACTTTTTGGGAGAAAACAAACAAGCCACCATCTTTATTAAAATCAAAGTTACATTCTTGTTTATTAAATCTTGTCTCCACCTTGTTTAAGTACTTCGAACAAAATGTTAAGCATTCATTTACTATATAAACCTCTACAATAAACCTGTTAGGTTAAGCTCTATTACGTACATAACGTTTAAGAGAGCATAAAAACCTAAACAAACACTATGGTACATTAACAATTGTTACTAACTAATAAATTTAGAAAAATAAAAATGTAGAAGTTAATATAAATTACCTTTCAACGAGGAACATCCATCGAAATAGAATCGGTTCATAAAGTATTGCCTCGTATGATAAGTGATTTGTCAAATGCACCATAACATTGAAAAATGATGGGTGGAATACTAGTTCAAGCTTACATAGAATCAAAGATATGTCTTTTCCCATTTTCTTAAGCTCGTCAACTTTTAGTGTCTTGCAAAATAATTACTTAGAAAACTCACCCAGTTGACTCAAACTTATAGATACATCCTTTGACAAACACCCTTGTATTCCAACAATAAGTAATCATTGTAGAAGTATATAAAAACCTAGTAAGGTTGTCGAAGCCTCCAAAATAATTCTAATTCTCCAAACTTTTGTAATAATTGTGGAACCAAGTCGAATCTCTAGAGAACTAAACACTAGCCTCTTAATTTCAAGTAATAAAAGTAAATAGGGGAGGGGGTTTGATTAAATAACTGATTAACAAAAATTAATACAAAAATAAATTAAATCAACTGAATTTAAATATAAGAAAGTCAAGATTACCAAATTCCGATTCAAGGGAAAGATCTCATCTAATTGTAACATTGATCATTAGTCTAAAAAGATTATTTTCACAATTCAAGCAGTTAGTTCGAAATATATTAGGATAGCCGTAACAAGTCTCAAATTTTCCTAAATTAATTGGTTCAAAACTAGCATCCAAACCAAACTTATCATCTATTGACTAGTTGTGATAGCATTTCATATCAAATAAATGATAGCAATAAGCTCCGTGAAAAAGACTAAACCTTAAATTAAATAATCAAGATAATTGTAACTATTCAATTTAGTTTTCTTATTTATTATAAGTTAAATATGCAATTTCATAAATAACCTATTTACTACTTGTACCAATCATTCATGACAATTACATATCGTTGAATTTATAGATAGCGATAGAATAATCAATATAAAATTAAATTATCAGATTAATTGAATATTAATCATTCATGAAATATGAGAACTCAAAACAAGAAATCTTTGAATTAAAACGTGAATAAAAGTTTGCAACACAAAACTTCACAAAGTTACAATTAGAGTATTGAATCCCCTTTAATAAAAAAGATTGAGTTTACTCACTTATGACTTTCGCTCTAATAACAAAAATAGAAGAAAGATAACGAATTGCTAAAAATGTAAGAAGAGAAAATCTTTTTTTGTGAGAAACATCCCTTTTATAGGATTTCTAATCTAATTCTAATCTAACTCTAACTTGTAAAGATATCTATCTAAAACAAATTCAAATTCAAACTCCTACATGATAAGGATGGGAAGAAGTTTCCTAATTAAACTCCAACTTTTCAACTGATCAACCTTATCCACTAAATTAATTTCTTCACTTTATCCAAAAATTGTTATTATCATCAATAGAGTCCTAATTTAATGTAATCTCCATGTTTCATTTCCTAAAACAAAATAAACATTAATTTCAATATTTAAGCACCAAAATAAATCTAGAAAAAGGAGATAATATCAAATAATATAGCAGGATAAGATCTTATCAAATCCCCCCATATTGGACTCATGCTTGTCCTCAAGCATAGATCAATTCAATACATTAATCATCTTCATAACAACCTCTCATCTCCTTTCATGTTATCTAGAAATTTCCAAAAGTTGATTCACATTTAAGGGTTAAGATAAAATAAAAATTGAGAGAGTAAACACTCATAGGACACATTGTTAAAACATAACATCTTATCAATTCCATCAAAATCAAATAAACAAGACTTAACACCCTCACAAAGATTTCACTCTATACACTTAAAGTGTTTAAGGTTCATTAAGTTCTCAAATCAAAATATAACAATTTATTTCCAGAAGCTTGCTCAAGAATCATATCTCCACCACTAAACAATAATGAACCTAATGCATAAATCAAAGAAACTTTATAATGGTTGTAACATGGCTTAGGTAAGGTATGACAAGAAGAAGCTTTTTGGCTAAATAAATTGAAGAAAATCATACAAACTTATCCACACAAGTTTAAACTTAAATCAAATTTCACTTGATTCACATGACATCTCTTTCAATCACTTTTTCTTTTCTTTTCCTTTTTTTCTTTTTTCTTTTTCTTTTTTATCTTTCTTTTTTTCTAAAACAAAAATATCAAAGAGGAGATTTTGTCTTTTTAATACCTCTCCTCCATTTTATAAAAAATCAAAACAATGCAACTTGAATCATCTAATTAACTTTTTATGGAAATATTCAAAATCCTATGCAAATAAGCTTGATAAAATTCCTTCAATTTAGGGGTTGAAAATTATTAAAGAAATCAACAAAAAAAGGTAAATTCAACTTATAACAAGATTATTATGCAAGAAAGAAAAGTTAAGGCTCAAATTGTTTTTCTAATGATAAAAAGTGAGGTAGGTTTGTTTAGGTCAAAAAATGGTTATCATAAATGCTCTCATCATCTTTATACACAAACTCATCAAAAATGTGGTCTCAACATGTATTCAAAAGCAACTTCTAGCATAAACAAGCTATATTTGATAACACACAACAAAAAGATATATATGAGCATATATATGACGAATACTTTTAGGCTTAAAGCTCACGTAGGTGTGAAAAGTTGCATAAAGTCTTGCACACTTTTCATTTAACATAACTAATGAGATACTTGAAAAAATTTAATGAAAACACTAATCAGGCTTGTCTCTCTCTTGCATTAGAAACTGAAAATGCATCCTAACTTAGAAATCATTCATGAACAACGCTCAGAAAATTATAAAGCTATCATGAGGAATAATTAATTTATGAATCAACATATCATGAGTCCAAGTACAAATCACAAAGCACAAAATAGAGGACTCCCTTAAATTGTGAGTATCTGAAAATTATCCACACACGCTTCTTTTTATTACTGGCTTCAGAGCTTTCAGCAAATTTAGCATGCATCGGTAAATTGCCTTTTGTTGCGGTCTTGGTTATAACCTTAGAATACCCCCCATTACACTAAATAAGATAAGCAAAAATTACTTGAAAAAGATATTAACAACCAAAATTACTTGAAAAAATATTAACAAAAATTACTTGAAAAAATTCGGTCTCTAAACTTTTTATTTCCACTGTACCATGAAAAAAGATATTGTTGGACCAATGGAGGTTGAAAAATTAAATCCTTCTATGTTTTGATAATAATAAAATTTATAGAATTGGTTAAGAAATAATTTCGGGTATTTGGATTGAAATTCAAATAAAGGATTTGTGCAAATCAAGGTTGACATATCTTCAACATGCAAGAGATAAACAATGTGCAGATAATTCAAATCAGCATCTCAACAAATTAGATTGAAGATTATGTGAGATATGTA
>JAOQMP010047880.1:0-11103 GCA_027563575.1 Erythroxylum pedicellare | reverse complement strand
CTTAATACCGTAGTATCGGGCCCTATCTTCCAAATCTTTCTTATACTGAAGCAAATATTCTATGCTCAACTTTCATCCAAATATTGAGCATATTAGAGGCTAGGTAAAAATTTATGTTCCTTCAGATCATTTAGTAGCTCTAAGCCTCTAGTTTATCTAGACACAGGATTCATCTCATTTGGAGGTCGGACAACAAAGTTATGACCAAAAGAATCAAACAAAGGTCTTATCCTTCAACATATAGAACTTATCTCAGGCCAATTAGCATAACTCTCTCTACAGATGTTGTAATAAAGTGTTCTTTGGATTATCAGAAAAAGGGCTTCAAGATCTACAACTTTCATGAAGACCTTGAAGACAAATTCAATCTTCTGAAGAGTCAAAAATGGACAAGATGATAGAATTAGATGAAACCAATCAAAAAGCAGACGAATTGAAAAACAAACGAAGCGAAGCAGATGAAGCATAGCAGATGAAACAAAGCAGGTGAATCAAAAATCAGACAAAACAAGGTAAAAGAAGCAAAGCAGACAAAACAAAGTAAACGAATCAAAAAATAGACAAAACAAGGCAGATGAAGCAAAGTAGACAAAATAAAGCAAACGAATAAAAAAAGCAGACGAAACAAGACAAACGAAGCAAAGAAAACGAAACAAAGCAGAAAAATCAAAAAGTAGACAAAACAAGGAAGACGAAGCAAAGTAGATGAAACAAAACAGACGAATCAAAAAGACAGACAAAGCAAAAGTCTTAAGATGAAGCAGGGTCAATTTAAGAGGAAGCAAGGTCTTAAGATGATGCGGGGTCAACTTAAGACGAAACAAAGTCTTAAGACGATGCGGGGTCAACTTAAGATGAAGCAAAGTCTTAATACAATGCGGGGTCAACTTAAGACGAAGCAAAATCTATAGAAGATGCAACTCTACAGACTATATGACGTCATCATAGACAAAGTGATGTCATCAGACACAATACATCTTTACAGATGATGCATCTCTTAAGACGAATGACGTTATCACAGACGATAAATCTTTATAGACTATACATCTGTACAGACTATGCACCTTTACAAATGATGCATCCCTACAGATGTAATGACGTCATCACAGACGATACGTCTTTACAGACAATACATCTTTATCCTTCTAAGCATTTCCCTTTCTAAGGACCATAACTCTTAATCTAGAGGTCCAAAATTTTCATACTACATTCTGTTGGAAAGCTAGAAGAAAGACCTACAACTTTCTAGAAGACAACTTGGTCTAGTTTAGCCTAAATCAATCCAGATTTTTCCCCTCAATTCATAACACAAATTTTACCTTATGGAAGGCTTGTAATTTTGGATTTCACAAGCTTGGAATGTCCTGAGCTTAACCATTCAGTTACCAAGTTGACTTCATTAAACCCTCGAATCTCAACTTATTTGTCTCATCATATCCAACTATATTTGATTGAACATAATTCCTGTCTTGCCTTCCCATGAATCTCACTTAGGCATATGAGGATGTATATATATATATATATATATATATATATACACAATTTATGTTCAAAATCATCTATTCAAGCTGATAATCATCCCAATATCATCCATACATAATTCATATTTCCTTAACCTCAAAAGAATACAGTTTTTTTTACAAATCTTTGATGGCATTCTAAGCCACATTATAACCTCATCTCAAAGTCTCATATTACAACAATTCTTAAACAAATAAACTGGATATGTAACTATAACATTGTGCATTCCCAAAATCAACTCAAACTACAAATTAAGCAAATTTGGAGAATTTCAGTTAGGCTCTTGATCACTTGATCTCTTAGCTATCACCTGAAGATCGGGTAAAAAGGGGGGTGAGCTTGAAAGCTTGTGGGTAAAAGTTTATAAAAAAAATAAGCAAAACTTTTGAAACCATTTTTCTTATCATGGAAAACTTTCATTGAGTTTATAAACACATATTTCTTAGGCTTTCAGCCAAAATTCAAGAGTCACAAAACATGAATGCGTCAAACTTGCTAACATAACATGAGCACATAGGCACATCAGAATGGTTTGGGTAGGTCCAAAAACATGACGCACTACACATTTGCACATAATGGTCCTGTGTAGTCGTAAACTTAAGGGAGTCCATGAAGGAGCTTCGTGCCACTAGCGGGCAGGTGGGAGAAGCCTATACTTAGTCAATGTGCACGTGACATTATTGAGGGACTACCATAAACCCACATAACACATAATTTATGGCTTGTAAACTTATTGCCCAAAATAGAACTTCTTGAAAACTTGCTTGTCTTATACTTGAAATATTTCTTGAAAACCATTCTTGAAAACATGTTTCCATGAACTTGTATCTTTTTATAAATCATTTGCAAAGTCTTTTCATAAATCATCACACAAATCATGTAGCAAACACATATAGCAATGTCACAAATCATTCAAAAGCAATAGATGCAGCACTTATGATGCAATTTAAATCAGTAAACTTCTTTGATTTAAAGAAAATAGTATTAGCTTATTTACTTTATTATAAACATGTACCCACCTTGATTTCCTTGCTTAAAGACTTGCTCAAAATGTATCTTCTCTTTGCAAACAACCTGAGGTATCCATGATTCTTTCCTTCTGTATCTTTAGTTTGTACTTCGTGAGATGATCTAACTGAAATAGGCCTCATTGATCCCCTTGGTTCTTCACCAAATGAAAATATCCTTAACTCTAATGCAAGCTCTTCTCTTACTCTACCTTTTTCTCTTATTGCACAACCTCAAAATCTCTCTTGAAGGCTAAGGAAATTGAAACCCTAGCTTGTTGTCTCTTCTTTCTCTCTTTCATTCTTTTTCGTGCTTCTCTCTCTCTTCTCTCTTTCCTGATCCACGAATTAGCTTCTTTTCCCCTCTAGGACAACAAAACTTCTCCCCTTTTATACCCTTAACAATTTGTACAATGTCCATTTTACCCTTCCTTACATGTTTTATGTTCTTTATCCTTAATTGTCTTACCAAAATTACCCTTGAACATTCTTATAACCTTAACATTTTGATTCAATCAACCCATATCATATAAGATTTCTAACATCAACATAAGAATTAACTCCACAAACTTTCATAAAGATGTTATAATTGAAGTAAATCACACTTATTCATAAAATTTTTTTTAGGGCCTAACATTTCTCCCCCTCTTAAAATAATTTTGCCCTCGAAATTCACACCTGACCGATATAAGGGAAGGGGTTTGCTTCCTCTTGTATTCCTTCGTTTTCTAGTTTACTCCATCACTCAAATAATTTCTTTCAAATGACCCTAGTTAATGGATTCAATCAATCCCTCCATGACTTGTTCAGATATCACACTATCCTATCTGTTTCCTCAATATACTTCAGGCTACTCCCCATTTTCCAGTTCCTGTGTCAATAACACCAATATCATATCATATCATGTCAATGTTTTTTATCATACTCATATATATCACATTGAGAATTTAAGACATCTTTCATCAATAGCACTTCTTATAACTATTTCATACAGACTTATTTGTGTCGGGCTTAATTAACCCTTCGTTTGAGCCTGAGCATACCTTGGCATGGTGATACTCTCATAGGTAATTTATCTTTCTCTTGATGATTCATATCAGTGTAGTGTCAGTATACTTAACTCTTATACCTATTCTGTTGGCCCCTGGAATTTTTTTATAAATAAGCATGATCAAATTAATTTGGGGTTTTACTAGATTAAATTGCGTTAGAGTTAATTAGCATACTAATGTGAGTAAGATATTATGTTATACATTAAGGGAAATAAAGTGTGAGAATGATAAGATTTCATGAGGGGCATTGTTGGAACACCAATTGAGTTACAAAGTCTTAAAGCATTGAAAGAAGGGAAAATGGGAAGAAGGAATTATAGGCTTGTGTTTTAGAAGACAAAAACACTGGTGAAGAAGAAGAGAACAGAGAGAAGACGAAAAATAAGAAAGAAGAGAGAGAGTGTGTCGGTGATAAAGAGGAAAAGGAGAGTTGAGCTAGGTTTTAATTTTACTAAGCCTTCAAGAGAGATTTTGAGAGTTATCAAAAAGGGAAAAAGAAAGAAGAAGATTAGAGCTTCCATTAGAGTCAAGGAATTCTTTAATTGGTGAAGATTCAAGGTAAGCTTATGTTAAATCTTTCGAAGTCTTAGAAAGGTTTTGGTTCTAAGAGTGTAGAAAATGCATGGGTTTAAGTATTCTAGGATCAATTCATGTATGGGTTTCTTTGGGTTTCCAATTGGAGTTCTTTTTGAATGAGGTTTTGTTAATATTGAAGGGAGGCAAGAGGAGCAAGAAGAGAGACATCCTTGAACAAGCTTTCAAGCAAGGAGATTCAAGGTGGGTTACTTTTTATAGTTGAATAATAAACCATCAACATTTCTTTCAAAAAGATGGAAATAAATGGTTTCAACTACTTCAAAAATGTACATTTATTACTCTTTAAATGTTTTGAGAATGTGCCTGCATGTTTTGCATATAAATTTTGTTTGACATATGAAGATAATTTTTGAAAAGATATCAAGTTTAAGAAACCAAGTTCCCAAAATGTGCCTTTTGGGCAATATGTTTTACAGTTATGGAAATACATGTTATGTGGGTTTGTGGTGGTCCCCTAAGTTAAATCAAGTGAACTTTAACAAAATGGCTTCTCCCACCTACTGGCAAGTGGCCTGGAGCTTCTTCAAGGACTCCCATAAGTTCACGGCTACATAAGACCATTATGTGAAAATGCATAGTACGTTCTGTTTTGGATCCACCCGAACCATTTTGATATGCTTATGTGCTCATGATAAATTGATGAAAGCAATGTATAAATAATTTGCAATAACGTAAATTTCTACATTGGAAAGGACTTCATAAATGGTTTTGTTTGTTACCCGCGGGCTTAAGCTCATCCCCCCCTTTTCCTCCCCTACATCCAGGTGATGAGAAAGATATCGAGTAGATAAGGGTCAAGGCATCACTCCAATTTTTGTATGTTTTGTATTTGAAGCTAACCTTGTAAAGCAAGGCTTTAGTTGCATTTGAGCAAACCTTGGTTCAAGTACCTTTTGTATTTTTGAGATTGTAAGATATTAATGTATTTTCGACTAAAAATGCCCACTAAAGTTTTGTAAAACTCATATTTTGATGTGAATGAAATACATATACATTATGGTTGTTTATAGCGTTTCAAGTCTTTTTATGAAAATTTCAAGTTTTCATTGGGGTAGGATTCATCTTTTGGCTTTGGGGGAAAATCTACTCTAACAAGGTCGATATAGGCAAATGTGCCTTCTAGAAAGTTGTAGGTCTCTCTTTTAGCTTTCCAACAGTATATAGTATAGAATTTTTGAACTTCTAGGTCGTAAATTATAGTCTTTAGAAGGGAGATGCTTAGGAGTATACAATGGTATCGTCTTAAGAGATGCACCGTCTGTAAAGATGTATCGCCTATAATGACGTCATTCATCTTAAGAGTGGTATCGTTTGTAAAGACGCTTCATCTTAAGAGATGCATCGTCTGTAAAGACATATCGTATGTGATGACATCATATCGTCTTTGATGATGTCATTCGTCTTAAGAGTTTTATCGTCTATAAAGACGCTTAGTCTTAAGAGATGCATCGTCTCTAAAGATGTATCGTCTATAAAGACGTATCATCTGTGATGACATCACATCGTCTTTGATGATGTCATTCATCTTAAGAGTTGTATCATTTGTAAAGACGCTTCATCTTAAGAGATGCATCGTCTGTCAAGATGTATCGTTTGTCATGATGTCATATCGTCTGTGATGACGTCATTCTTCTTAAGATCTGTATCGTCTTAGGTTAATTTTTGCTTCATCTTAAGTTGACCATCTGTATCGTCTTAGGTTAATTTTTGCTTCATCTTAAGTTGACCATTTGTATCATCTTAGGTTGACTTTTGCTTTGTCTTAAGTTGACCATCTGAATCATCTGCTTTGCCATTCATTTGTCTTTCCGCTTTGTTTGTCTTTTTGTTTCGTCTGTCATTTTGCTTCGTCTAGTTTCTGCCTATGTGACCTAAACTTCTCCTCCTGTACACTATTTTTTTTATCCTATCGTCTGCTCCATTTTTTTAACCCTTCAGACAATAGAATCTGCCTTCAAGGTCTTCATGGAAATTGTAGACCTCAAAGTCTTCTTGTTTCAAACCGTCCTAAGATGGTATTAATTTGATATCTTAAATGACAGTTATGCTAATTGCCTTAAGATAGGTGTAATAAGATTGAGGTTTTCCCAAATAAATCTGTCCTAAAATAAAATAAGGGTGTTCTTTTGATGTTTATCCTAGTGTGGGCTCGCCACCCTTATAGAGCACGCGTTCAGATATCACTTAGGATGTCAGACACGTGAACCACGAGGGTGGGGTCCCAACACATTATGCTCATGCCTTGGGTCCTTTAATATTATCCCCTCATTCACTAATTCATAACCTTCATTTTCACTTTCATTTCACTTCTAACTATCACCTTGATCCTTCACATTTCAAAACACCACATTAATCCCTCTCTTTAGCTCTAGACTCATTTTATTTCATCACAAAAATACCCAAATAGATTCACATTAATTAATCAAGAAAACAGAACAAGAACCCATTATGTATCTAGTTTTTTCTACACTTGTCTCATGTAATTTTAGTCCTATTTCTGTAGTTTACTCCAAGTCAAAAATCATCTCATTTGGATTACTACAGAATAAGATATAACCGAAATACCCAAACATGTTTAGTGAAATCATACTTGTTCATACTATATTCACGGTAAACATGAAAATTGTCCATTTTCACATGATCTTTCAATGACAATTAAATCACCCAATTTATCTCATATATCTACAACCTATAAGGATTAACAAGATACTTACTTGATAAAACTGCAAAATCTTCAGAAACTCTAAAAAACCCTAACTCTCATGCACCCACGTACATCATCTTGAACGTGGTTTAGGTTACGTTTTTCTTGAGACAAAAGAAATGCAAAAGGTAGATGAAAACAAGATATAACTCTAGTGAAGATTTCGGTGAATCAAAATTCCATAAAGGAAAAAGACTTGCAGAAGATATTTTGAAGAAAAGAATAAGTCAAAAAGTAACTTAGTCTCCTTTGTATTAAAAGTATCCAGACGAAGTTGGACATTCAAAGGTATTCAAATTTAATTGTCCTTTGATTTGATAGCATACATGAAATGGGTCTGTTAAGTCAAGAAGACTTCACTTCTTCTATTGATTTTAATGAAATTCAGATACTAATAATAATGGAAGTGTGTGAACTATTTTTGATGAATTTTTTAAGTGCACAGATAAATATATGTGGGACAATTCATCAGTCGAGACTATACTCAAGTAAAAGCTAAATAAAATGAAGCAATTAAGATGGATCATACGTATAAAGCAGGAGAATGGACCAAAAGAATGCAACAGAAGAATAGATGATGAATGGAACAGAAGAATGAATGATGAATGGAACAGTCGAATGAATGATGAATGGAACAGTCGAATGAATGATGAATGGAATAGTCAAATAGATAGGATGAATGGAACAGGCAAAATGATTCAGTCTTAGATGAATCAGACGAAGTGATTCAGTCTAAGATGAATCAGACAAGTGATCAAGTCTGAATGGATTAGACAAAGTTATCAAGTCTGAATGGATCAGATGAAGTCATCAAGTCTGAATGGATCAGACGAAATTGTCAAGTTTGAATAGATCAGTTAAAGGGAACAGACGAATGGGTGTTGAATGGAATAGACGAATAGATGATGAATGAAACAGACAAAGTGATTAAGTATGAAATGAATCAGACAAAATGACTAAGTCTCTGAGATCTAAAGAAGTGATTAAATCTGAAATGAATTAGACAAAATGACTAAGTCTCTGAGATCAGACTAAGTGATTAAGTTTGAAATGAATCAGACAAAATGACTAAGTCTCTGAGATCAAACGAAGTGATTAAGTCTAAAATGAATCAGACAAAATGACTAAGTCTCTGATATTAGACGAATGGAACCGAAAAAATGATTTAGTCTTAGATGAATTAGACGAAGTGATTCAGTCTAAGATGAATTAGAAAAGTGATCAAGTCTGAATGGATCAGACGAAGGTATCAAGTCTGAATGGATCAGACGAAGGCATCAAGTCTGATTGGATCAGACAAAGTTGTCAAGTTTGATTGGATCAGACAAAGCTATCAAGTCTGAATTGATTAGACGAAGCTATCAATTCCGAATGGATCAGACTAAAAGGAACAGATGGATGGATGCTGAATGAAACAGACAAAGTGATTAAGTCTGAGCAAGAAAATGTGATTGAAGAATGTACTCAGACAAAGGATTTCATCTAAGCAAGATGATGCAATTGTATAATATACTGAGACAAAGTGATTTCGCCTAAGTAAGAAGATGCAATTGTATAATATACTCAGATAAAGTGATTTCGTCTAAGTAAGACGATGCAATTGTAAAATATACTCAGACAAAGGATTTCGTCTAAGTAAGACGATACAATTGTAGAATATAATATACTCAGACAAAGAGATTTCATCTAAGTAAGGCGATGTAATTAAAGTATGTATTAGAACATTTGTTAGTTAGAGTTGGTTACAGTACTTAACTAATAACAGACTCTAGAGATTTTAAGTATTCATAACTTAGATGATTTAACATAATCTGACTTTACTCCATCTATCTCTATAAGTCTCAATATCATCTCATCATAATTTCTAAACTTATCTCTAAAATTCTTCCCTATTATTTGACTCTTATTTCTATTTCCATTTATAATTGACTTGCTACTTAGCATTTTTCCTAAAATTCACCAAACTTCTAAATCAAAAGGCATTATCACTAATTATTCTTATTCAGCTATTCATACTTCTCCAAATCAATTGTCAATACAATTAATTCAAAATTCTCAATATAAGCACATTTATAATCAATTATACCCGAAATGTCAATGAATGCATATACAATCATTTAAATGGGTACAAAAATTCAGATTCACGTGCATGTATGCTAACTTTATGCATAATCATGAGACACATTTTTCATTATCTCTCATTGATATTTCATGTACTACATTTTAGGGTTCTAACACTTAGTATAGGAACGGGATGTTACATGTATAGTTTGATTGAGGTTGCCATGGTTTCACCTTGAATCAATAAGTCTTTGCAGTATGTCCAGGTTTATCACACAATTGACAGATTGGCTTGGACTAATATGAGTTTGTGTTTGAATGCCAAAAAAAAAATTCATATTAGAAGATTGTCTAGCATAAGAGTTGTTACCTTGATTACCTTGATGTTGGTGAGGACATTGATATGAACTTATATAGGATCTTTGATTGTAGGGCTGGAAGTACTCTTGATTGTTCTTATTATTCATCTTGCCTTTACTATTGCAATTTCAATTATTTCCTCCTTTCTGAATGAATTATGCTATAATTTCAAGTTCTTCTTTCTAACTGTTGCCTTATTTTTGTGTCAATTCTTCATCAAGAAGTTTGTCAAATAATGATTCAAATGAAATTTAAGTGTCATGAACTCTTATAATCGCCTTCAATTCTTTGAACTCATCACGAAGTCCATTAAGAGTGTGTATAATAATATCAGCATCACTTAAAGAATGGCCAATCATACTCAGATCATCAACAAGGTTCTTAACCTTGCTCATGTATTCAACAATAGACATATCATTCTTCTTTATACTGATCAAACGAGAGAGAAGAGAAAACATACAAGTATTAAAACGGTTGGTAAAACTTATTTCTAATTTATTCCAAACAGCAACGGAGGTGGAGCAACTGTTAATGGTAAGAACTACAGTGTTGTGAATGGTCGATTGGATAGCTAGCAGTGCGAAGCCAAAAATTGTAATTTTGATTAGTTTTGGGCAGACATTGAGGAGATTCGTCAACAAAACTAAGTAAGTTATAACCAAACAATAGATTGGTCATTTGTGATTTACAATAAGCGTAATTTCCTCCATCCTTCATTAGTTTAAAACAAAATTAAGAAGAAGCATTTAGATATATCAAATTTCCAATTAAAATGGAGTTTCCTTGAGTTGAAGACGAGTTGGGTACAAGAATAAGAGGTGTGTTATTTGATGTATCAGAAGAAGAGTTGAAAGAAGAAGACATGGTGAAGAGGTGAAGGAATGGAGTTCAACCTGTTTAGGAAAAGATTAGCTCTGATACTATGAAAGATTTGCAAGTTTATAGAGAATACTTGTGTTTTTCATAAGCTTGCAAAAGTAGATACATACACATTAGTGGCAAATATATTCTATAATCTAAAAGGAAATAAAAATCAATAATAAATACAAATTACAACAATTTAGAAGTCAATGATTGTAGAGAGAATCACTCTCAATTATTTCTTGATTAATGGAGAAGATTATTCTCCATCAAGAGAAGATTATTCTCTATCTACCAGATGATCCACCACGTTGCTCTGGGTCTTTGTATTTACCGATTATGGCTGTTGGCCCCTGAAAATTTCTTTTCTTTTAGCATGATGAGACTAATTTTTGGGTCTTGCTAGATTATTTATGTTGGAATTGATTAGCTTGTTAATGTGGGTAAGATAATACGACATGGGCTAAGGGTTTTGAACTATTAAAGTAATGGGAGAGTGTGAGGCCAATTTTAGCAAGTCACTTAAGCTTAAAAACCATAAGGCATTAAAGTTAAGGCAAAAGGGACTTTATGCAATCATTAATGGTGTAAAAGAGAAGAAAAGGGGGTGTCTTGCTTTTGGAAAGTAAAAAACGAAATTGAAGAAAAAAGGGAGAGAGTTTCCTGAGTTTAGAGAAAGAAAGGAGAGCAAGCTAGGTTTTGATTTTTCTGAACCTTCAAGAGGGATTTTGAGAGTGATCAAGAAGGGAAAAAGGAAGGGGAAGATTGGAGCTTCCATTAAAGCTAAGAAAATCATTGTTTGGTGAAGATTTAAGGTAAGTGTTTTGAATCTTTTGGAGTTTTGAAAGGTTTGTGGTTCAAAGAGCTTAGGAAAGGTATGGGTATAAGTATTCCAGGATCAATTTCATGCATGGGGTCCTTTGGGTTTTCCTATTTGAAT
>JAOQMP010047846.1:0-11108 GCA_027563575.1 Erythroxylum pedicellare | reverse complement strand
TTCAAATACATCTTTGAACTTATATACAACCATGTATATATCAATATACAGTAGTATCTCCAAATACATAACAACACAAAAGAGTTCAGAAAGTCCGGTGTTACAATTAGTAAATTAGAAGTGTAAGCATTGGAAAAACTACCTTACCAAATGGTGGTTAATCCTAAGAAGAATATGAGTGCAATGACTTTGAGAAGTGCTAAGGAAATTTAAGTTGGATCTTCATTACCAATCGAGATAGAAAAGCACGATGAAGGAGAAAATAAAGACAAACTTCCAACTTAAGAATTAATAAAGGTACAAGATGATTTATCTTCATTGATATCAACTAATGCATGTGCACCTCCTTTCCCTAGCAGGTTGGCTAAAGCAAAAGAAGAGGAACATAATAGAGAGATCTTATAAACCTTTAGAAAGGTAAAAATTAGTATACCACTTTTAGAAGCCATCAAGAAGAATCCAAAATATGCAAAGTTTTTTAAAGAACTATATACAAATAAAACAAGGTGGAAGGATAACAAGAGAATAATTTTGGTTAAAATGTATTAGTTATGATAAATAAAAAATTACCTAAAAAATGCAAAGATCTAGGTATGTTTACAGTTCCATGTTTTATTGGTTATAAGAAAAATTAGCGATCCATGCTAGACTTTGATGAATCTATTAATTTCATGCCATACTCAATTTACTAAGCTTCAAATATGAATTCTTTGCAAGAAACTAATGTGATTATTCAACTAATTGATCATTCTCATATGCTTCCTATTAGTATTATTGAGGATGTTTTAGTCCAAGTTAACGGTTTGTTGTTCCTAGTAGATTTTTACATATTGAAAATGGGTGGAAACAGTGTTGAACATTTATCTTCAATTTTATTGGGAATGTCGTTTATGAAGACAGCCAAGACAAAATCGATGTGGATGAGGATACACTTTCCATTAAGTTTGAAGGAAAGATAGTGAAGTTCAAAATGAAGTACCTAATGATTTTCAATTCATTTATCATATAGATATTATCGATTCATTTATGCAGGATTTGTTTAAAGAAGAAATTATTGAAGATGAGTTAGAGTTTAAGGCTAAATTGGAAGTGAACAAGCAAGTTTAAGAAACTTATAAAGTTATAGAATCATTATCAACGAAGCTAATTGATTCAAAAACTTTGAATGCTGAACTTACTATAACTCACAAGAAAATGTTACCTTTTCTTTTACAGGCTCCAAAGATAGAATTGAAGACCTTAGTTGATCAACTAAGGAGAGTCATTACTTACAATCATCTCAAAGGATTGACTATAATCATCTCACACCTTATACATATTAGTAGTTTGATGATTTTAAAGAAACTTGTATTTATTTATTTATTGGATTTATTGGATTTATGAAAATTTAGTACATAATTTTTTAAAAATATATTATTCTTATTATTAATTTGAAAATTCACAAAACTCTAATTCTTTTGTTTCTTTTTTAACATCGAGCCTAAGTATTGTCTTCCAACAGTTGTAAATATCCAAAGCAACGCCATCAAGCAATTGTAGCTCCAGCTGGTAATAGAAAACCCTTATCCAACCACACCAACACCGCACAACACCCTACCACCAACACCCACTAGTATTGTATTGATGTTTTATTTATTTTTCCTTCATTTTTATTAATTACTTTTTGTTTCTTTACTTTAATTTTAATTTTAACTATCATTAGGTTGTTTTCATTATTTTTCAAATCAATTTTCTGTTTATACTTGTCTTCATTAGAGGATATTCCAAAGATCATAAGTATCCATCAAAAGTGTGTTTGAATAACCAAATGATGTGATAGAATGAGAAACATAAGAGATAATTCAATTATGCATCATATGATACCTCCATGTCCACCGACACTATAGTACATCTCATTTCATATGCTCAAAACTTAGGGGAGTCTCCTACTATGGGCTTTACTTTTTTATTATTTTTATGGCAACTGAGAATCTTTTGCATACATTATAGACAATGTATGATTTAGGTGTGGGGGAGCAAATGTATGTATTATGATGAATTATGTGATTTGTGCTTGAACTCATAAATGCTATGATTAATATATTGATTACTCCTTATAATAGCCTTATAGTGTTTTATTGTTGTTTATAAATAATCCCTAAGTTAAAATACATTTTTGGTTTAAGAAATAATACATGAGATAAACAAGCATGATTAGTTTTTTCATTAAATTATTTTAAATATGTCATTGATTTTATTGAATGAAAGTATGCAAGACTTGATACATTTTGACACCTACTTAAGCTTTGAGCCTAAGAGCATTCATTACATTTATGCTAATACATGTCTTTTTATTGTGTGTTATGAAACATAACTTATTTATGCTACAACTTGCTTTTGAATGCATGCTGAGACTACATTTTTGATGAATTTGTGTATAAAGATGATAAGGGCACTTAAGATAACCATTTTTGACCTAAACAAACCTACCTTACTTTTTATTTCTAAATTGAGCCTTACCCTTACATTTCTTGCATAATAACTTCGTTATAAACCATTTTAACCATTTTAATTTTTTTTGTTCTTAATGATTTTGAGCCCTGTAAATTGAAGGTGTTTAATGCTTTTTTACAAAGGATTTTAACTATTTCCATAAAAAATACGTTAGTTTATTCAAGTTGTATTATTTGGATTTTTCATTTTTTATAGAATAAGGGAGAAGTAGATTAAAAAAAAAAGCAATCTCCTCTTTAATTTTCTTTTATATATATATATATACATATAATGTAAAAAAGAAAGAGGTGAATGAAAAGGATGCTATTTGAATCAAGTGAATTTTAGATTAATTTAAGTTGAAACTTGTGTAACTAAGTTTAAATAATTTCCTTAAATTTACTTAACCTAAAAATTTCTTTTTTTCATACCTTACCTAAGCCACCTTACAACCCTTATCAAGTCTCTTTGATTAATGCATCATATTCATCTTTATTAAGTGGTGGAGATATGATTCATTAGAAAACTTATGGAAACAACTCGCTATGCTTTGATTATAGGGCTTAACAAACCCTAAGCACTTTAAGTGTATAGAGTGAAATCTATGAGAGGGTGTAAGTCTTATTTCATTTTATTTTGATGGAATTGATGAGATGTTATGTTTTAATTATAACAATATGTCTTGTCAGTGCTTATTCTCTTAATTATTATTTTGTCATAAACATTTAATATGAATTAGCTTTTATATATAACATAAAAGGAGATTAGAGGTTATTATGAGAATAATTGATGTATGCTTAAGGACAAGCATGAGTTTAATGTGGGGGAATTTGATAAGATGATATTTTGATATATTAATTGGAATTATCTCTTTTGTTTTGGATATATTTTTGTGATTAAATAAGAAAATTAATGTATGTTTTATCTTAGGGGATGAAAAGTGGATATTGCATCAAACTGGAGCATTATTGGTGAAAATCACAAATTTAAAAAAAATGGATAGATTACTGCAGTGGATAAGGCGAGATCACGCCTAATGCTAAATTCACTTGAAAAGTTGGAACTTAATTAGGAAACTTCTTTCCATCCCTATTATGTAGGTATTTGGATTTGCTTTTAGATAGGGGATCTTTGCAAGATAGAAGGATACTACAGTTTGAGTAGAAAAACAAAAGGAAAACACGTCTTTCACCCTTTATAACATTCTATTTTCATTTCTTTTGAGTTTTTTTCAATGTTTCATTTTTTTCTATCTTTGGTGTTGAAACTTAAGCCTTGTGTGGCAAAACTCAAATATTATGATTCAAAGGGATTCAAAACTCTAGTTAAAACCTTGCGAGGTTTTGTTCTAAACTTATATTCATGTTTTAATTAAAGTATCTTCCTATTTTATTTTTTCAACTTCATGAATAATTAATATTGATTGATTTGAAAATTTAATTTGTTGTTTATTATTCTATTGTTCTCTATAAATTCAGTTATTTGTAATTTTCATGAAGGATTGGTACAAGTAGTAAGTAGGTTATTTATGAATTTGGATATTTAACTTATAATAAACAAGAAAACTAAGTTGAATAGTTGTAGGTATCTTAATTATTTAATTTAGGTTTTAATCTTTTTCACTAAGCTTATTACTATCATTTAATTGAATTAGAATGTATTATACCCAATCAATTGATGGTAATTTTTGGTTTGGATGCTAAGTTTGAACCACTTAATTTAGGAAATTTTGATATTTATTATGCTATCCTAATATGTTTTGGACTAATTACTTGATTTGTGACAATTATTCTTTTTAGACCAATGATCAACGTTACAATTAGATGAGATCTTTCCTTTGAATCGGAGTTAAGTACTTTTGAATTTCTCACTTTTTATTTAGTTTATTCATTTTGATTTCTTGCAAATTTTATTTAATTAATTATTTAATCAAAACCACAATCAGTTTCTTTTATTAATTGAAATTAAGAGACCAGTTTTTAATTCTTTTGGGACTCAACTTAAGTCCACGACTACTACAAGAAGTTAGATAATCAAAATTGATTTTAAAGGCTTCGACGACCCCAATAAAATTTTACACTGTTACTAGGGAACTATTTTAGTTTCTTAGTTTCTTTGCATTATTTTATAGTTTATTGTTAATATTTTGTCTTGTATGACTTATTCTTCTCATATAGTTGAATTGTAATCTAATCCATAAATTAAGAAGACAACGCATCGTTTAAGGAAAGAGACTAAGCAAGGAACCGTTCATTCACCTCCAAAAGTGAAACTTAAGATAAATCTAACAATTGGTGAAGCCTTTAATTTTTGAGAAGTTGATGAAAAGATGACAAATCCTAGCACTAAAACATTAAGAGAGTTAGCAGCATGAAATCTGAATCAACAACCTTATGTATACGATTTTTAGATGTTGAGGTAGATTTTGAATTGAAATTTTGTTGAGGTAGATTTCGAATTGAAATTTAGTTTGATTCAGTTATTCCCTATTTTTTATGGTCTTACAGGTGAAGATCCATCTAAACACTTGAAGGACTTTTAAATTTTTTGCTCTAGAATGAAGTCACAAGGTGTTACAAAAGAATAAATTAATCTCAAAGCCTTTTAGTTCTTATTGAAAGATAATGCAAAGGATTGGATATATTATCTTCCCCTTGTCTTAGTGACAACATGTAATGAGATAAAAAGATTATTTATAGAGAATTTCTTTCCTGCATTAGTAAAAAATAATATAAAAATGAGATATATAAGATAATTTACCAAAGAAACATTGTGTGAGTATTAAGAGAGGTTTAAGGAGTTATGTGCTAGCTACCTACACCATCAAATTCCCAACCAAGTTTTGATTCGGTACTTTTATGAAGGACTATTGACAATAGATCAAAGTATGGTTAATGCAGCTAATGGAGGAGCTTTGGTAAATAAAACACCTGAAGCAACTAGATAATTGATATTAAATAAGGCTAAAAATTCTCAACTGTTTGGGACGAGGATGGATGGAGCTGTTAAACATATGAATAAGGTAAGTAGCACGAACTTTGAGGATAAAATTCTAGATTTAACTGCTCTAGTTCCTCAAATGGCTATAGGTAAATTGCAATCAACATAAGTGTTCAAAATATGTTTATTCTTTGAACATCCTACAGATATATGCCCTAAATTTCAATAAGACTCCCTTCAAGAAGCTAAAGTAATATGGGGATTTCCTAGTCAACCTCAACGAAATGTTAACTTTATTCCAGTCATTATAATCCAGGATTGAGGGACCATCTAAAATTTATCTATGGAAATAAAGGGAGGCAATAAAGATATCAACCTAACAATTTTAAAGGGTAACCTTAAGCCCCTATATATACTCAACCTTAATCTTCAAATTCAGGCATGTCTTTAGATGAAATGGTTAAGGCACTTGCTACTAATTCTCAAAATTTTCAACAGGAAATAAGAGCAAGCCTTCAAATTTTAAGAAATCAAATCACTCAGTTATCCACCTCTATTAGTAAATTAGAAGTGCAAGCATCAGGAAAAATACCTTCCCAAATGGTGGTGAATCTTAAGTAGAATGTGAGTGCGATGAATTTTAGAAGTGGTAAGAAAATTTAAGTTAGACCTTTGTTACCAATGGATGATACAGGAGAAAAGAAAGACAAAATTCTAACTTAAAAATTCATAAAGGTACAAGATGATTTATATTCATTGATATCAACTAATACACATGTACCTTCGTTCCCTAGCAGACTGGCTACATCAAAAGAAGAGGAGCATGACTGAGGATCTTAGAAACCTTTAGAAAGGTGGAAATCAATATATCACTTTTAGAAGCCATTAAGCGAATTCCAAAATATGCAAATCTTTTGAAAAAAACTATGCACAAATAAAAGAAAGTTAAAGAACAAGAAGTGAATAATTTTGGTTAAGAATGTATCAATAGTGATAAATAAAAAATTACCCAAAAAATGCAAATATTTAAATATGTTTACACTTCCATATGTTATCAGTGATAAGAAATTTTAGCAAGCCATGCTAGACTTAGGTGCATCTATTAATTCATGTCATACTCAATTTATCAAGCTTTAAATTTGAATTCTTTGCAAGAAACTAATGTGATTATTCAACTAGTAAACCATTCTTATGTGCACCTTGTTGGTATCATTGAGGATGTTTTAGTTTAAGTTAACAGTTTTGAAACATCCCAGATCACCCTCTCACAGATATTGTCCGCTTTGGGCCTTGGCCCAACCAAGCTCTCACAGTTTTGCTTTTCACGAGGCCTTTCTAGGAGGTCACCCATCCTGGTACTATTCTCACCCAAGCACATTTAACCTCGAGGTTCTGATAGGATTCGGTGCATTAGGCCATGGAAAACACGTCTACAGGGGAGGCCTAGCCTCCTGCCGGTCCAACCGGCTCGAGTACTGGCTCTGATACCACTTATAACATCCCAGATTAGTCGCTCATAGATATTGTCCGCTTTGGGCCTTGGCCCAGCCAAGTCCTCACTGTTTTGCTTTTTCCGAGGCCTTCCTAAGAGGTCACCCATCCTGGAACTACTCTCACCCAAGTACATTTAACCTCGAAGTTCTAATGGAATCCGGTGCATTAGGCCATGGAATTCCAACCGGCCCGAGTACTGGCTCTGATACCACCAAACGCATCTTTAGGGGAGAGTCTAGCCGAGGCCCAAAGCGTATATTATCTATGAGCAGGTGATTTGGGATGTTACAGGTTTGGTATTCCTAATGGATTTTTACACGTTAAAAATGGATGGAAATAGTGTTGAACATTTAGCTTCAATTTTATTGGGAAGGTGGTTTATAAAGACGACCATGACAAAAATCAATGTGGATAAGGATACACTTTCCATTGAGTTTGATGGAGAGATTGTGAAATTCAATATTATTGAAGCAATGAAGTACCCTAATGATTTTCAATATGTTTATCATATATAGATATTATAGATTCATTTGCACAGGATTTGTATAAAGAACAAAGTGTTGAAGATGAGTTAGAGTTTAACGCTACATCGAAAGTTAAAAAGCAAGTTAAAGAAACTTGTGAAGATGTAGAATCATTATCAGTAATGCTAATTGATTCGAAAACTTTGAATGCTGACCTTACTATAACTAACAAGAAAATGTTACCTTTTCTTTTGCAGGCTCGAAAGATAGAATTGAAGACCTTGATCACCTAAAGAGAGTCATTACCTGCAATCATCTCAAAGTGATTGACTATAGGGCAAGAGGAAGGGCTAGTAACACGACTTAAGGAGTACAAAACTACAATTACGTAGATGTTTGAGAAGAAAAGCCCTATCAAGCATAATGACTTTAAATAATTGCATTTTTTGGGAAGTAACCCAAAATATGATATCTTTTATTAGTTTTGTTTTTGTTATATGTAGTTTTCATTTGTTAGTTTTTGAGAAATTAGTTTACTGGCTTAAAGGGGTAATGAGTCTAAAAATTCCAAAATGCTAAATTGCATAAGGTGTTATCATACACTAAAAAGCTAAATTATATAAGGCGTGATCATGCCTTATACATGTTAGTTGTATGATGTTTTTGAAGAAACTTGTAATTATTTATTTTTAAAAATAAAAATATAAGAATTATTATATAATTTTTAAAAATATTATTCTTATTATTAACTTCTAAAAAACAAAACTCTCACTCTTTTGTATCTTTTTCAGCATCTAACCCTAGTCTTGTCTTCTAGCAGTCACTAAAGTCCCAAACAACCCCACCAAGCAACAACAGCTCTAGACAGTAATGCAAGAGACCAACCTAGCCACATTAGCGTTGCATAACACTCCACCACCAACAGCCTCTAGTATTGTATTGATGTTCTATTTATTTTTCCTTCATTTTTATTAATTACTTTTAGTTTCTTTACTTTCATTTTAATTATTACTATTATTATGTTGTTTTCATTATTTTTTCGAATTAGTTTTATGTTTATACTTGTCTTCATTATGGGACATTCCTAAGAAACTCCTAAGTTAGTGGTGAAAGGAAAGTTTATGATGAATCTAACTACATATGATCAATCTATCGTAGAACCTACAACAAGCACCCATCGAAAGCATGTTCGAATAGCCAAAGGATGTGACAAATTGAGAAACAAAATAGAAAATTCAATTATGTTTCACATGATACCTTCATGTCCATCGACACTATAGTAAATCTCATTTCAGATGCTCAAAACTTAGGGGAGTCTTCTACGTTATGCTTTATTTTTTGATTAGTTTTGTGACATGTGAGCATCTTGTGCATTAGGAATAATGTATGATTTAGGTATGGGGGAGTGAATGTGTATATTATGATGAACTTTGTGATTTGTACTCATAAATACTATGATTCATATGTTAATTACTCCTTATGATCGCCTCATAATTTTCTAATTGTTTTTTTAAAATAATCCTTAATTTAAGATACATTTTTGGCTTAAGAAATAATGTATGAGAGAGACAAGCATGATTAGTGTTTTTGTTAAATTATTTTAAGTATCTCATTGATTTTGTTAAATGAAAGTATGTAAGACTTGATGCATTTTGAAACTTACATGAGCTTTGAGCCTCATCATATTCCTGATCATACATGTCTTTTTATTATGTGTTATTAAACATAGCTTGTTTATGCTAAAACTTGTTTTTGAATAAATGCTGAGAGTACATTTTGGAGATCATACATGTCTTTTTATTATGTGTTATCAAACATAGCTTGTTTATGTTAAAACTTGCTTTTGAATAAATGCTAAGACTACATTTTTTATGAATTTATGTGCTAAGATGATAAGGGCACTTAGGATAATGATTTTTGACCTAAACAAACCTACCTTATTTTTATCATTAATTTCAGCCTTACCCTTTCTTTTCTCGCATAATAACTTTGTTACAAGCCACTTTGACCCTTTTTGTTTTCTATGCTCTTAATGATTTTGAGCCCCGTAAATTGAAGGACTTGTTTAATGCTTATTTACATAGGATTTTGAATATTTCCATAAAAAGTACATTAGCTGATTCAAGTTGCATTATTTGGATTTTCATTTTTTATAGAATTATAGAGAGATAGATACAAAAAAATAAATCCCCTCTTTGACTTTTCTTGTTAAAAACTAAATTATATTAAAAATAAAAAAGGAAAAAGTAAAAAAAAAAGAAAAGAAATAGGTGAATGAAAAGGATGTTGTTTGAATTAAGTGAATATTGGATTAATTTAAGTTGAAACTTATGTAGATAATTTTGAATAATTTCCTTCAATTTAATTAACCTAAAAAATTCTTTTATTCATACCTAACCTAAACCACATTACAACCCTTATCAAGTCCTCTTGATTTATGCATCATATTCATCTTTGTTAAATGGTAAAGATATGATTCATTACAAAGCTTATGGAAATAACTTACTATGCTTTGATTTGAGAGCTTAATGAACCTTAGAAACTTTGACTGCATAGAGTGAAATCCATGAGAGGGTGTCAAGTCTTGGATTTTGATGGAATTGATGAGATGCTAGTTTTAATCCTAACAATGTGTCCTGTTAGTGCTTATTCTAGCGATTGTTATTTTATCTTAAACCTTTAATGCGAATTAGCTTTTGGATATTTCTAAATAACATAAAAGGAGATGAAAGGTTTTTATGAGAATAATTTATGTATTTAATTAATGTTTGCTTGAGGACAAGAATGAGTCTAATATGGGAAAATTTGATATGATATTATTTTAATGCATTAATTGGAATAATCTCCCTTGTTTTGAATCTATTTTTATGCTTAAATAGGAAAATTAATGTTTTTTAGGGGATGAAAAGTGGAGGTTGCATCAAATTGGAGCATTATTGGTGAAAATCATGAATTTTGAAAAAAATGGACAGGTTACAGTAGTCGATAATGCAAGATCACGCCTAATGTCATATTCACTTGAAGAGTTAGAACTCAATTAGGGAACTTCCATCCATCCCTATTATGTAGGGATTGGGGTTTGGTTTTAGATAGGTGATCTTTGCAAGATAAAAGGAGGCTAGGGTTTGAGTAAAAAATCAAGAGGGAAGCATCTTTCACCCTCGACAACATTTTATTTTCGTTTCTTTTGAGTTTTCTTTTAGTATTTCATCTTTCTTCTATCTTTGATGTTGAAAATTAAGTCATGTATGCCTAAACTCAATTAA
Source organism: Erythroxylum pedicellare (assembly GCA_027563575.1). Lineage (NCBI taxonomy): Eukaryota > Viridiplantae > Streptophyta > Magnoliopsida > Malpighiales > Erythroxylaceae > Erythroxylum > Erythroxylum pedicellare. The sequence continues at coordinate 472 of JAOQMP010047846.1, read as the reverse complement.
TTCAAGGGGATTCAAAACTATAGTTATAACCATGTGAGGTTTTGTTTTAAACTTATATTCATATTTTAATTCAAGTTTTTTCTTGTTTTATGTTTTTAAATCCATGAATAATTATTATTGATTGATCACTGAATAATTAATTTGATGTGAATTATTCTATAACTATCCATAAATTTAGTGACTTGTAATTGTCATGAAGGATTAGTACAAGTAGCAAATAGGTTATTTATAAATTTGGATAATTAACTTATGATAAACAAGAAAACTAAGTTGAATAGTTACAATTATCTCAATTATTTAATTTAGGGTTTAGTCTTTTTCACTAAGCTTAATGCTATCATTTAATTGATATGGATTGTTATCATACCCTGTCAACTGATGGTAAGTTTTAGTTTGGATGTTGGATTTAAATCAATTAATTTAGGAAATTTTAGGACTTATTATGGCTATCCAATATGTTTCATACTAACTA
>JAOQMP010047799.1:0-11109 GCA_027563575.1 Erythroxylum pedicellare | reverse complement strand
TATATGTCAACAATTGCACAAAACCAAGTTTTTCACCTTCCTAACCCTTTTCCACAATGGTGGGAGTATGCCCTATAATTCCCACAATCGTGGGATGAGTGAACTGATGGTTCACTCACCCAAAACCTTCAAACTCCTTCCAAAACTTAACTCCTTCATACACCTTTAACACCCCTTCACCATAGTTCATCAATTCCCCTTCAAGTCCACCTTATTCATGCCTCAATTCCACTTCAAATTCATGTCCAAAATTAATTCAAAAATCATTCGTTAAGTAACTTATAAATCAATATCTTCCATAAATCAAAACCAAACATAAAGTTATCATATAAGGATCAATTTTCCAGCATTCATTTATCATCATCTTAACACAAATTCTATTCAATTCAAGTATCAAACATTTCATATTATAACATGAAATCAAGTTTAGCATTCCCTTATCTTTTTAACTTCAAAGAACAACTCTAAAGAAGGAAACCAACTAGTCTTCCAAGCAACCAATCACAACTCTTAGACCAAGGTGTAAATTTCAGCACCAACACAACAATAACATAGAAAATCACGTCTTACTTCTTGATATAGTAACTTACAAAGATGTTCAGTGATGATGCTTCAAATTGTACCAAAAGTCCAAAAGTTTATTAGAGAGTAGGAGAGTTTCGATTGAGAGGAGAAAAGTGAAGAGAGAAGACTGAAACATCAAGAATGAGGGATGATTCACCACCTGCCTAACTCTTTTGATGCTAGAATTTCTTGATTTAATCAATCCACTTGTCACGCATGAAGGTAAGCTATTTGTACCTTAATGAAGAGCCATCTATATGTCTTCATGTGTTGTTGCCAAATGTCACAATTCAATTAGGCCATTTGTCACTCAACCAATGTTGCCAAATGTCAATGCATTAGCTATGCGAAATGTCACAAATTCATAGGCTTACTTATCCAATTTTTCATATACCAACTTGTCTTACCACTTGACCTTTTTCTAATCCAAATGTACATTTTAATATCTCAATTTTATATGGTATCAATTAATTCCAAATCACCAAATATAATTCATTAGAACAAAATTCTAGACTTATGCAATTCACATTCAAATTATAGCACAATTTTAATACCTATCACATATATACTTTCATGAACATGTAACATTCCAACTAGGGTACAATTTGGGGCCTTAAAATAATGGTCCCTTAACTAACAGTGCCTAAGGACTTCAAAACACCTATACTGTATACTTTTCTTCCAAGCATAAGTAGGCGAAGTCCTTTAGTTAAAAGATCGGCTTACATTTCCTCAAGTCCTAAAATAGTCTAAACTTTAATGTCACCTTTTTGTATCAACTCCTTTATGGTCAAATATTTGACCTCCAAATGCTAAGACCCTGTGATATTCTTTTTTAATACTAAACAACAAAACAGCAAGATCATCACAATACAATCAAATGAGTCTGCTCCTGAATTAACCATAGATAACTTAAAAGTCAAGTTTCTAAGCTAAACTGCCAGTATAATAACCTCATAGCATGCACTCTGCATACATAATCGAGGAAGTCACTTGTGTTTTCTTGATAATCTTCCACAACATTATATTATTTGCAAACATAAAATGTAACTTTAAATGGACTTTCAATCATCTGGACACAGCTAAAATTTGAATTTGAATTTCCTACAAGGTTTAGATTGTTGACTTTCCTGTATGTCAACATATAACCCTTAGTTCTCTTTAAGTATCTCAACACTTGTTGACTACATTCCAATGGTTTGTACTTGGGTTAACTAGGTATTAACCAACTAGTTTAATAGTAAATGCAATGTCCTGCCTAGTATTTACCCGAGCATACATTAGACTATCAACCATACTAGAATACATAACACTCCTCATAACCTCTCTTTTTACTTCATTCTTAGGACACTATGTTAAATATAATCTCTCAGTATAAGAGATTGGTTCTACAACTGGTTGAATATCAATCATATTAAATCTTTGTAACACATACTCAATGTATGTACTCTGTGAGAGGCTTAATGGGTATTGAGATCTGTCCTAGTAAATGTTAATATCTAGGACAAAGATGCTTCATCAAGATCCTTCATGTCAAAATGCTTGACCAAAAGTTTCTTAAACTCATACAAGATGGTCAAGTAATTTGACGTAAGCAATGTATCATCCATGTATAATAATAGGAAGATAACTTTGCTCTCCCTAACCTTATAATATAAGCATCTTTAAACGTATTTTTCATGAATCTAAAAGAGGTCATAACCTCATTAAATGTAAGGTATCACTTTTGGGAGGTTTCATGTAAACCAAATATTGATTTGCTTAATGTGCACACCATGTTAGTTTCATTTGGATCCTAAAATCCATCAAGTCGTTCTATAAAGACTTCTCTATAAAGGTTTTTATTTAAAAAAGCAATTTTGAAAGCCATCTGATGTAACTCTATATCATCATAAGCTATAATTGCCATAATTACTCAAAATGTATCCTACGAGGATATGGGGAAAAGGTAACGTTAAAGTCAACCTTTCTCCTTGAGTGAACCATCAGGTAACTGAGCAAGCCCATAAATCGCTAAACTTTATCCTAAAATCCTTTTGATCTTGAAACTTATTTACAATTGACGAGTTTGCAATTCTGTTGCAAATAAACTAACTTCCAGACCTTACTATACTTCATGGATTGCATCTCATCATTCATTGCATCCCACTACAAATCCCCATTAGGTCCACAAATAGCTTCTGTAAAAGTAATTGGATCCTTAACATGTCTAACATCATAGTTCTGTTCACCAAATAGACTATGTATCTAGATGGGGATAGCAGGTCATCTCACTCTAGTGAATTTACATAACTACATTAGATCTTGTACCCCTAGGAAACTCTGTGTGTATAGGTATGAGTTCTCATTCCTTTACAGGCACAATACTACGACCTAGATTTACTGGATCTAACTGTATGAGAAGTAAATAGAAAATAACTGTAGCATCCTTCCTATTATCATCTGAAGGGCCAAAGGGCCCACCATCATCATAGACATCGTATTCCAAAAACTTAGTTGTTTGTGATTCCACTATTCTGGTCCCTCCTCTACAGTAAAATTTGTTGCTTTTTAAGTGGTTGAGATATCTTATTAAACAATAATAAACAAAACGAGCATGCAATTTGTCTTTATAAGGATTGTACTATCTCAGCAAGGCAGCTCCATTCATGAATGTGTGCAATGATGGGTTCCATACTTCTAAATAATCAAGTAGATTAGTCATGTTCTGCATTGACCTCTTCATGTCCTTTAGGGTACGATTATGACTTTCGACAACACACCATTTTGCTCAGGACAACCTAGCATAGTGAATCAAGTACTATTCTAATTGATTCCGTATATCTAGGAAACAGACCTATTATGTCCTGAAACATCATGTTTTCATGATACTCTCCTCCACGATCAATATGACACTCTGGATGGATTTTCCCAATTAGTTCTTAACCTTCTAGTCTTTAAGCAAGAACACATAAACTGCACTAGGAATAATCATCAACAAATGTCAAAATACATTTAGAATTGCACAATGTAACTATATAAGGTCTTACAATATCTGTATGCATCAAACTCAGCAAGTCAGAAGCACAAGTTAACCTCTTGATCCTTATTTCAGTCAACTTACCCTTGCAACAATCAACACATGTTTCTAGATCATCATAATATAGAATTGAGAGAATGCTTTCCTTAATCAATCTCTCAACCCTAGCTCTAGAAATGTGGCATAAACTTTTATGCCACACCTTGTATGACTTATAATTCGTCAAGGTTCTTTTTTTCATTATTTTTTTGCCAAGATAAACTTTATACAAACCATATAACAAGAAAGTTGTACCTTTTTTTTGCATTAAACAATAACTGTACAACAGAAGCATTAAATACAAAAGGTTAACCTTCCTTTTCCAAAATTGATACAAAGATCACACATAAAATGTTTCTTGTAAAACCAAAATGAACCCTACAGCAGGGTTCAGTACATACATCCCCTATAGATATTACATTCGCTTCTTCATGGCTGTCACACATCAGTTTGTCCTTCTCTTTGTTTGTTTCTGTCTTGGATATGAACCCCTAAATAGTGGAAGCACCATGATTAGATGTTCCACTTTATAGCCACCAAATACTTAATGCGACTATTGCAAATTAGATTCATAAATTGATAAGCCAAGGAGTTACCTAATGGTCTCAGTCTTTCTTTCATTGACTTATACTGCTGGCTTCTTTATATCCACAGGACCTTTTTTGACACTTGATTGACCAATATTGACATGTAGAGAAGATTTAGTTTATCTACCTTAGATCTCAGTAGGCTTTACCTTGTATTCCCTTTAGTTGCTTCGAGGGATGTAAGAGTAGTAAGTTTGAGTTTCTCCTTCTTAGTAACATAATAATGGGCAATCAAAGCATTAAAGTCCCATTCCTCATTCAACAAATAATAAATCTTCACTAGATTACTAAAATCTGGAGGGAGTGTGTTTAGAGTCTAGTGAACTACGAATATATCAGAAAGAGGAATAATCAGCATCTTCAGTCTACTGTGAAGATGAATCATTCTTGATATGTACTCCATCATGTTAGAGAAGTGCTCTAAAGACAATCACCTTTAGAACTTATTGTATAAATCATTTTATGATTAATAAATGCATTTTTTATTATTTCAATATTCATACATTTATAGATTTGATGTTGATCTTAAATTGATTTAATGAATTCCTTGATACAAAACATAGCATAGAGGAAATCATAATGATATCATGATAATGAGATTCCTATCATATGTAATTATGTTAGTATCTAAACTTTTCCTAGTCATAGGATTAATAAGATGGGATATCATTAATCTAGATAGACTAGTGCATGTTACACTCCTTGATTAGATCAAACAGTATATCTCATAAGCTGTAGACATGAGTTGTTTAGAGTTAACATGTGGATGCTTAGTAAGGGTAGTAAGTAAATTAGATTGACCTACTATGAGACAATCATATAGATATCCTATTCCAATTGCAATGATAGTCTCATCATATCAATGGCGCAAATATCCTTTGACTTGAGGTGCTCAAGTATATCTCAGATACTGATCTTGTGCTTTGACTTCAATCATCGATGCCTTTCAAGTGTTACTCATAAGGTGGTGATTGGGTACAACTTGAGGTATTCGGAGGATATTGAGTAGCCAATAAAGGATTTATCACTCCTGATAGAAAGAGATGGTACCCACGGCCTATTGTTAGGTTCATTACTCGAGAGTCTTTGACGAAAGCAGATATGTGTCATAAAGAGAGTCTTCAATAATACATAGAGTAATGAGATCCTTAGGACAAGATCTAATAACACTTAGACTAGAAGTGGCGTAGTTAGTCTAGTGGGAGTTGACACTTTGACCATACTCTGAACCAAGTGGGATATAAATGATAAAAAGCACTAATTGTATGGTAACATTACATATGGAAGGGTTCACAGTCAAACCACCTACTTTCCAGTCATGATGTATTGCTAGATACCGCTCTTGACTTACTTAAATTAAGTGTTAATTCAAGTGACCAACATAATTGGGAACCTAATAGGTCACACACATAAGAGATCTGAAGGATGAGTAAAATGGTCTTGAATGGTCATTCAAGATATGAGAAGATGTTTCAGGATTGTATCGTGACGTGGTCGTGGTAGAAAATGTTGCATAAAATGGATTAGAAACAAGTGTTTTTGGCTTCCATTAATATATGTTATTCATGGTCATTAACTTCCTATAACTTCCATTAATGCATGTTATTCATGACCATTAACTTCCCATAACTTTCCATTAGTGATGGGAGTTATGGAAGGCCAAATAGTGCAAAAAAGAGATAATTTTTGTGCATCTTATGTAAGATATAAGAAAAGAAAAAAAAAGGTTCTTTTTCTTACACGCATTTTTTCTCTGTCTCTCAAGAGTTCTTGTCTTTGCTAGCAAAATGAAAGAATTATAGCCATCTCCTAGCGAGGTTTCATCCTTTTATCTTCATTTGGACTTTCATTAGAGACAATTTACATTGATCGTTGTGGTTTACGATAACCTAACGTGGAGAAGATTAAAGAACGAAGGAGATTGTTAGAAAGGTATGTAAACATCTTACATTTCATGATTTTGTTTTTCTACATCTCTATGCATGACTAAATCTAGTTTTTGAGGTTCCATATTATTTTCACTGCATATATTTCATATATATTATATATGAGATGCATGATCGGAACCTAACGATGGTATCAGAGTCGTCTTGTGCCTTGTTAGATGTAGAATACAACTTAAGATCCTGTAATGTTTTGTTCGAAATTAATTATAGAAAAATGGTTTTGGTGATTTTCTTTCGCCAATTTGTTCATAAGATGTAAATGAATGATTTCTATCTTTTTGCATGAATTCTATCTTTCTGCTAGGCATATGATGTCTATTGGCTAAACTGATGAGGTTACATTTGATTTTCGTGGAACTTGATTATGGAAAAATTATGTGAACATATTTGAGATGTATTTAGGCCTCTATAATATTTTTAGAATCATTAAAAGTGTTTTAATAATTTTATCAAACAATTTTCCAGATCTAGATAGTTTTTTAAAAATTGTAACATCTGTTTTGTTTGATGTTTTTGTATGTTTATATTTCGTTTACGAAACCTTAAAAATATTTTTATGTGATAAAAATGTGTTAATTTGATGTTTGATTGATGCCTAAATGATTTTGCTCAAAATTTGATTTCCAAAAAACTTTAGAAGTCATATTTGTCATTTTTGGCGTCTTATAGGTGTTTCGGTGATCAAATTAATTTTTGGGTGATTCTTAAATTATTTGATCATCATGAAATTACCTAGAGATGTTTTTAATGATGATTTGATGTTATAGAAAATTTGGGAAATTATAGAAATTAATTTTGAATTAATTTTAGTAGAGCAATAGATTTTCAAGTAAGACAAGAAAAATTGAAATATATGACAAAATTGAAGTTGTTTAATTTTAGACATCAAATAATTATTTTAAGGTAAATTAATTATGAATTTATTTATGAAATTAGGAATTCATATTAATTAGATTAATATTAATTCCAATCGAAATAACATATAATAGTAATTTTAGCCAAGTTAGCAAAAGGAAGAAAGTAACTCTGATGATGATCAGAGGGCATATAGGAAGTATATCGATGATAGCGAGATGGGTAGTTATATTATGCTAACCACTATGTCATCGAAGCTACAAAAACAACACAAGGCTATGGATGCTCATACCATAGTATGTCATCTTAAGGAGCTCTTTGATGAGCAAGCATGGTTTGAGATTTCGTGATTGCTCTTCCACGCTAAGATGGTAGAGGGGACATCTCTAGTGCAGTACGCACTGAAGATGAATGGTTCCATCAAGCGGTTGGCCTCCTTGGGTTTTCTTTTGGATCATGAATTAAGTATTGACTTAATTCTGATGGGTTTAAAAGATAATTACTCATAATTTGTGCTTAACTATGGGATGAACAATATATCCAACACAATTCTCGAGCTGGTCAACATGCTCAAGGAAGTTGAGCTATCTATTCGCAAGGACAAGGTTGTGATGCTGGTTGACTCTTCTATTTTGAAGAAAAAGAGCTAAAAGAAGAAGAAGTTCATCAGGGCTAAGGGAGGCGTCAAGAAAGCAAATAAGACTGCTTTGAAGGGAACTTGCTTCCACTATGGCAAGGATGGTCACTGGAAGAGAAACTGTAAGGCCTATCTGGAGTCTTTGAAGCAGAAGAAGGCATCTGATGCCCCATTTACATCAGTTATTTATGTTATTGATATTCATACTGTTTCTGATAATAATATACGGATATTAGATACCAATTGTGTCTTACACATTTGTATTGACATGAAGGGCCTCGGGAATAGTAGACAACTCAATAAGGGAGAGTCAGATCTAGGAGTGGGCAATGGAGCAGGATTTGCTGCATTAGCTATAGGCACATATGTATTGACGCTCCCTAGTACGCTTGTACTAGAATTGGATAATTGTTTTTATGTACCTGTTTTGACTAAAAATGTAATGTTTGTTTCTAGTTTTAATAAAGTTGGATTCCATTTAAATTTCAATAATAATGATTGTTTAATTTATTTAAATGGAATGTTATATGCTTTGGGTACATTGTGCACTAGTATATGCATATTGGATATGTCTAATCTGGTTCTAAATATAAATAATAACAAAAGAATAAAATGAGATAATGTGAAATAGTCTTACTTATGGCATTATCACCTTGGACCTATAAGTAAGAGATGCATGTCTAAACTATATAAGTGTGGTAGTTTAGGGTCATTTGATTATGAATCATATGACATATGTGAATCTTGCTTATTAGGCAAGATGACTAAGTTACCCTTTAAGGGAAAGGTGAATGAACTAGTGGACTTTTAGACCTAATACTTAATGATGTATGTGGTTCGATGTCCATACATGCCAAAGATGGTTTCGTATACTTCATTACCTTTATCGATGATTATTCTCGATATGGGTATGTGTATCTTATGAGAAACAAGTCTGAAGCCTTTGAAAGATTCAAAGAATTCAAAAATGAAGTTGAGAAACAAATTGGGAGAAGTATTAAATGACTTTGATCGGATAGAGATGGTGAATACTTAAGCCAAGAGTTTTTGAATTATCTTAGGGATAATGAAATATTGTCCTAGTGGACTTCAGCTTACACATCACAACATAATGGTGTAGCTGAGAGGAGAAATTGATCCTTGTCAGACATGGTGAGGTCTATGATGGGTTTAGCGAATTTACCAAAATTCTTTACCGTGTATATTCTCGAAACTTGTATTTGTGTATTAAACAGAGTCCCATCTAAGTTAATTGATGGTACACCATATAAGATATGGACTAACAATAAACCCTATCTTTCTCATATGAAAGTTTGGGATTGTCATACTTATAGGAAGTTGATTCAGTCAGATAAGCTTGCAGTTAAATCTAACAAGTGTCTATTTATAAGATATCCTAAAGAAACTATAGGATATCAATTTTACTATGTTTTGGAACAAAAGGTGTTCGTTTCAAAACTTACTGTCTTTTTAGAGAAAGAGTTTCTTCTAAGAGAAGACAGTGGGAGCAAAATTGAACTTATGGAAGTTTAAGATGCTTAAACAGACACAGATCAACTACCTGGACCTGAGACTATTGTTCATGAAGATGGAACAATAGTTCAACCTTCTGACATATAAGAAGTTTGTAGGTCGGGTAGGATACATTATGTTCATGAGGGATAAGGATTTCTCATAAGTAAACTTAACAACGTATTGCTCATAGAAGATGATGAACCTACCACCGATGAGGAGGTTCTGAAGAGTTCAAAATCTAACAAATGGCTTCAAGCTATAAAATCCAAAATGGATTCCATATATGAAAACCAAGTATGGACTTTGGTTGACCACCTGAAGGGATAAAACCCATAGGATGCAAATGGATTTTTAAGAAGAAAATTGACATGGAGGGTAATGTAGTTACTCATAAAGCTAGGCTTATAGCTAAAGGTTATCGTTAAGAGCAAGATGTTGACTATGACGCAACGTTTAGCCTAGTAGGTATGCTTAAATCCATTAGGATACTCCTAGCCATTGTCGCTCATTGTGATTATAAGATATGAAAAATGGATGTAAATACGACTTTTCTTAATGGAAAACTAACCGAGGATGTGTATATGACGTAACCTGATGGTTTCATATCTATGAATGGAGACAAGGTATGGAAGCTTCATAAATCTATTTATAAATTGAAGCAAGCATCTAGGAGTTGGAATATCTGATTTGATGAGATAATCAAAGAGTTTGGTTTCTCACAAAATTCGAATGAACTATGTGTATATAAGAAGGTTAGTGAGAGTGCAATCATGGTCCTTATACTATATATGGATGACATATTGCTAATAGGAAACAATGTTTCAGCTTTACAATCAGAAAAAATTTGGTTAGCTAAGAACTTCTTTATGAAAGAACTTGGAGAAGTAACTTATATTTTAGGGATAAGGATCTCTATAGATATATCTAAGAGGTTGCTTAGTATTTCTCAATCTACATACATAGGCAAGATGCTAAAGAGGTTTAACATGGAGTAATCCAAGAGAGATTATCTTTTTATGATACATAGGATTACACTCTTTAAATCTATCTGTCTAAAGACACAGGATGAGAGGACTTGTATGAGTTTGATTCTTTATCTTCGACTATAGGATCAATCATGTATGCTATGTTATGTACCAGACTCGATGTATAGTATGCTCTAAGTTTTATGAGAAGGTGCCAATCGAACCCTAGTAAGGGTCCTTAGATGGCTATCAAGAATATCCTTAAGTACTTGAGAAGAACTAAAGATGTATTCTTAAAGAAGGTGATCTTATGGTAAGCGGGTATACTGATGCTAGCTTCCAATTTGATAGGGATGACTCTAGATCTCAGTCTAGATATGCATTCACACTGAATGGTGGTGTAGTATTTTGGAAAAGTTTCAAACAAGAGACGACTATTAATTCCACGACAGAGGTGGAGTACATTGCAGCTTCAAAAGTCGTAAAGGAAGCGGTTTGGATCAAGAAGATCATCATAGAACTTGGTGTGGTTCCGAGCATCGCTGACCCAATATAGTTGTATTGTGACAACAACAAGGCTATAGCTCAAGCGAAAGAATCGGGGTCTCGTTAGAAGTTCAAACATGTACTCAGGCGTTACCATTTGATTAGAGAGATTATTGGTCGAAATGATGTCAAGATAGAGAGAGTTCTCGCCGATCAGAATATAGCTGATCCGTTGACTAAGCCTATTTCCCAAAAGAGTTTTATGTGACATGTACACTCCTCTGGTATTAGATATCAAGGCAATTGACTTTAGCGCAAGTGGGAGTTGTTAGAGAAATGCTCTAAAGGCAATCACCTTTAGCACTTCTTGTACAAATCATTTTGTGATTAATAAAGGCATTTTTCATTATTTTGATGTTCATATTGTAACGCCCCATATTAGGGGTTAGAATATTAAGGAATTTCAATGCATGGTATGCTTGGCATAATTGAGTTT
>JAOQMP010047764.1:0-11112 GCA_027563575.1 Erythroxylum pedicellare | reverse complement strand
AAATAAAAGGAAGTTGAAGGATAAGGAGAGAATAATTTTGGGTAAGAATATATCAGCTGTGATAAATAGGAAATTACTCGAAAAATGCAAAGATCTAGGTATGTTTACATTTCTATGTGTTATTGGTAATAGAGAAATTAAGCATGCCATGTTAGACTTAGGTTCATCTATTAATGTCATGCCATACTTATTTTATCGATCTTTAAATTTGAATTCTTTGTAAGAAACTAATGTGATTATCCAACTAGTTGATTGCTCATATGTGCATTCTATTGGAGTTATTGAAGATGTTTTAGTCTAAGTTAATGGTTTGGTATTTTCAGTGGATTTTTACATTTTAAAAATGGATGGGAATAGTGTTGAAATTTTAGCTTTGATTTTATTGGGTAGGCCATGAAGAAAATCCATGTACACGAGGGTACTCTTTATGTAGAGTTTAATGGAGAAATAGTGACGTTCAACATTTCTGAAGGAATGAAGTACTCGAATGTTTTCAATCCCTTTATCATGTGGATATTGTGGATTCATTTGTTCAGGATATGTTTAAAGAAGAGAGTGTTCAAGATAGGTTGGAGTGTAAGGCTAAATCATAAGTGAACGAACAAATTGATGAAACCTGTGAAGTTATAGAGTCACTTTCAGCAATGCTAATGGATTCAAAAACTTGAAATGATGATAAGATCACATCTTGCTATATTATTTGATATTATCTCCTTTGTTTTGGATTTATTTTGATGCTTAAATATGAAATTTAATGTTTGTTTTGTTTTAGGAGAAGAAATCTAGAGATTGTATTAAAGTGGGACCCTATTGATGATAATCACAAATCTTTGATAAAATGAAGAGATTCTTGTAGTGGATAAGGCTGATCACTTGAAGTTAGACATTTATTGGGAAACTTCTTCTTATCCCTATCATGTAGGAGTTTGAAATTGAATTTTTTTTAGATAGACATCTTTACAAGTCAGAATTAGATTAGGATTAGATCAGAAAACCCTTTAAAAGGGACGTTTCCCACAACAGAAAGAAGGTTCTCTATTTTTATGTTTTTAGCAATTCTTTATCTTTCTTCTATTTTTTTATTGAAGCAAAAGCCATATATGGCTAAACTCAGTTATTTTGATTCAAGGGGATTCAATACTCTAATTGTAACCTTGTGAGGCTTTGTGTTCCAAAATTTTATTCATGTTTTAATTCAAGTATTTCTTGTTTTGAGTTCTCATGTTTCATGAATGATTAATATTTGACTAATCTGATAATTTAATTTAATATTGATTATTCTGTCGCTATTTATGAATTTAGTGATCTATAATTTTCATGAAGGATTGGTACAAGTAGCAAATAGGTTATTTATGAATTTCCATATTTAACTTACGATAAACAAGAAAACTAAATTGAATAGTTGCAACTATCTCGATTATTTAACTTAGGGTTTAGTTTTTTTCATGGAGCTTATTACTATCAATTATTTGATACAGAATGTTATCATACCTAGTCAATGAACGATAAGTTTTGGTTTGGATGTTAGGATTGAACCAATTAATTTAGGAAAATTTGAGACTTATTAGGACTATCTTAATATGTTTTAGACTAACTACTTAAATCATTAAAATATTTTTCTTAGACCAATGGTAAATTTTACAATTAGATGAGATCTTTCCCTTTTAGGAATATATTGTCAAATATTCAATATGATTCCACAAGATCTAGTTTCGTTCAAGGAAGGGATTCTATGAAGGGATCTTCTGTGGGAATGTCTACAATACCTGGATTTAATCAGATACAATTTGAAGGATTTTGTAGGTTCATTGATTGGGGTTTAATAGAAGAGCTTTATAAGTTTCCAATGAATTAGAGTTTGGTAATCTTGACTTTCTAATTTTTAAATTCATTTTATTTAAATTTTTCATATCAAATTTAGTCAATCAGTTATTTATTCAAAAAAGCCCCATTTACTTTTATTATTAAGGAAATTAAGAAGCTGGTGTTTAGTTTTATAGGGATTAAACCTAGTTCTAAAACTACTACAAAAATTTGGATATTTGGAATTATTTTTGGGGCTTCGACAACCGAACCATGCACTGTAACCCTATAGGCATGCCCATCGATCCACCACCCCAACAATAGAGTAGGCACTATAACATTTCTTTTAACCATTTGCAAATTTCATAATTCATATATTAACAAATCATATGATATATATTTCAAGTCATAAAATATATATTTATGTTCGTACATGCAATTCATGCTTACCACCATTAGAAGGGTATCAAAGTCACACTTGTATAATCATACTATATACGTATAAGTAACAAATATGCATATAAATCATTAATGCACATGTAAATTTTCTTTGGAATGCAATATGCTCAACCTTATATTCTAATGTTCAATCACTCAATTCACATATGGTAAGTCCGATTTCATTTATTTCTAGGTGTTTGAAAATTTTTATATATATTTAAAAGGTTTGGATAAGATTCGGTAAAAATCAGAAATGAAAACAAACTTAAAATAGTGCCATTTGAGCTAAACCCCCAAATGGTCTAAAAATAGGCAAACTACCAGTCCAGGAACAAATCACATGGTGTAGTCTAGTTGTTCCTTAATATTCATATAGAAAAAGTCAGAACTAGATTTTGTGGTCTTCTAGACATTGTCCATCTGTGTCTCTAGTTTTTGAAACACTAAAGACCAAGCCATTTGGACTTCTAACATATGAAATATAAACCAAATATCACACACTATTCGAAAACAAGGTCAAAGTCTCTTTTAAATGTTTCTATTTCTATTTCTATTTCTTATTTTTTATACGAAATTAAAATAACCAAATTTAGAGGTTTGTAGGCTAATTTATGACCAAAACAATAAGATTGGTTCAATAAACACTAGACAAAATTGCATGATAATCTCTTACGATATTCAACTAATTCTATACAAGATAACACGAAAATAGCACCAAAGCATCATCCCAGCAACCATTCCACATCCAAATGAATGAATCTTTTTATATATTCAAATATACATAAATACATAAATTAACTAAGTGCAGTCCCAAACCCTAAAATTGGCAAAGTAGTTCTTTTAATGTTTTTCCTTCCCTTCTTATTTGGCTTTGCTTAAATCACCAAGTGAAAAATGATGGGATGAAGAAGGTGAAAGGCAAAGGAGAAAAATATGAAGTTAAGCTATTAGAGTGTCGTCCGTCTCCCCTTTCCATATGCCTTTTCATGAATTTTCTAATATTGGACATATGTTTCAATCCCATTTGACCACATTAGACCACGTGTTATAATTCTATTGGACCATATGTTGCAAAGTTATTGGAACATGTGTTACAATTTTATTGAACCATGCGTTACAATTCTATTGGACCATATGTTATAATTCTATTGGTTACACGTGCTTTAATCATATTGGTCTATAAGTTGACTTTAGGAAAATAGCATATTAGTCCTTCTTCTTGTTTTAATTACCATATTAGCCTATAATCTTATCAATTTATTTCATTCCCCTATGTCTTAATTTTTCTAATGTAATAAATTTTATGCAATTTGGTTAATTATTTTAGTAGTTATAGTCCAAAAACTATAGTTTGTTTGAAAGTAAGGATAGTAGCCAAAGCTTAACTTCAAAATAGAATTCAAAACTCTTAGAAGTAGAATCATATTTCGACTCCTTCATGAAAGTTTTAAACCTATATCTCTAGTTTAATCTACAATTAAAATAGGTATATAGTCTAAGATATGAACAAATTATAGAAATTTGTTCAATGGAATCTATCCATTCAGCAAGATACACGTCCCAAATCAACAAACTTCCGTCTTATCATACAAGAGCAACATAAAAATACATCCAATTTAACCAAAAAATCCCATTTACTTATGGAATACTGATTTTATCAAATCCCTTAAAATCACATTCATAAATCGAAGAAAACATATCAAAGGTTTCTATACATATTTCAAGTCTAAGTATGTATGTCTATGTCGAAGCAAACAAATTATCCATTTACTTGTTTCTTTTACATTAAGTGTAATTATATCTCTTACTATACTTAGATGTACTTAAATCATTATGTTCACTTCTTAATACACCCTAGACATGTTATAATACTTCCAAGTTATATGTTGGGACGTTACACACTAAATGTGAGTGGTCATCAACTCAGGCCCTATCCTTAAGAACCTCAAATGGAAAACGTAGAAGTTGTGGAACCTGAAGATCATAATTTTGTCACATGATGAGGAAAACAAAGAGTTTCGTTAGCAATCATAAACAAAGGCGCTGCTTAGGTGTCAACCAAAGGGAACTTTATTTCTTTTCATTTATATTTTTGCATTTGTTGTTTTTATTAAACGCTCCAATTCTTATGTGATGTTACATTAGGGACAATGTAAGTTTTAGGATTGGGTGGGGATTGTATTTAAAACATGAAAGGTAGGAGAAGTTTGACTTATTTATGATTTATGATGGGCTAATCTTCCTTCTATAGGTTTGAAGATGAAATTGAAGTTGAGGATCACATTTGAGCATTTCTTCTTTGTGTGTTGTTGAATATCTCTCTCTCTAGGGATTGTTTATGTTATTCTTTGCTTATCATTTTGGATATTCACAGATGAATGATTAATATTCTCATTCTGATTAGATTGTTTAAGTATGAACAAACTGCCAGAATATGGAAGACAATATGTAATAGTTGTATTTTCAATTCATTTATGGTAAACTAATGGTGATGAATCATTATGAATAGCATAACATAGGTTAAATGACCTGAGATTGTATGGTTGTTGCCTAAATTAATTTGTTTTTCTAGCTAAAATTGCAATGACCCTATTATATCTAGAGAGCTTATTCTAGGTGTTTAATAGCTAGTTTAATTAAAGAGCTTATTTTAATTAAACAAGACTTTAGGGAAAACTGAGGTTAATAGATCTTATTTTTAACTTACAATTAATAGTTTTTAAGAGATGTTTAAAATCAACAAGACGATTAAGTATGCCTATTTTTGTGTATACTGAGATTAATATGAGAACCAAATTCCAAACTCATTCATCAATTTTATCATTTTATCATTGTTGATTTAAATTTCTCTCATTAGTTAAATTTAATTTATTTTGTTATTCAAAACTAATAAAATGCCCATATCCTAAACATTGATTCCTTTCATTACAAAAGCTTTATGCACAATCTCTGTGGATACGATTCTTACTCATCACTACTATAAATTTTATTATGTAGAATTAGGTTTTATTTTCTAGGGCATTTGACACGCATCAAGAATTCCCTTTACCAGATTCTAAAATCATAATCTAATTTTATTGTGCAGAATTGGGTTTTATTTTCTAGGGCATTTCACACACATTAAGAATTCCCTTTGCCAGATTTTAAAATCATTATCTAAACTCTCCCATTAATTCTTCACAAATCCTAACTCATACTTTACCTACTACTTCTAAAGCATTCTCCAAATTATCTTAGAATCAAGTTATTAACAAATTAGTAGGTTTTATTTCTCTTCAATTCCGCCCCCTACTTGCAAGGATGGTCTCTCAATTGTATCACCCTTTATGGAATTTCTCATGAATGGAAGAAAGTAGTAAGAAGCTTTGGATTGGTTGAGGTCTTAGCCTTTGAATATAAGTTCTTTATTTTTGAATTGATACTAAATTAGAAGCTTAAAAAATACTCCTTAATGGTTTATAACATATGAATAAAGTAATCAAATTTTAGCTTTCTCTTTAGATTACTGAGCTTTCCTCTTCAAGTGATTCTCTAGTAGTCCTATGCGTAACTTTCCATTTTGGGAAGGCACCATAGAACCCTCTTTAGGAGGCAATAAGTTGTTTCCCTCTTCCTTAGATGAGGTTTTCGACTTCCCTTCTCTTTAGGAAGCTAGGGATCTCTCAAAGTAGAATGCTTTGAACAAGTAAAATGTAGCTACTGTAATTAAAGTGAAAAATCTTAGAGGAATGTAGTGGCTACTAACATTCCAAGAGGGACTCCAAAGCATTTCCAAGCCACAACTATTGATAGTATTGTCACCCCTCCCCTTGAATTGCTTCAAGATTGTGTTAAACATTGGGGCAACATTAGTGAATTTTTTCTTTAACAAATGGCTTGCATTTTCTTTTAGCGTAAAGCTGGGCGCTCAGTAAACATGGAGGCAAAGGACTAGACAAAATTATGTTAATAGAAGAGAATACCTTCTTATTCAAGTTAACTGAGGTAGATAGCATGAATAAGGTAATCAAATATGGCCTTCGGCATATTAGAGGGCAACCTACATTTGTTCAAAAATGGTCTCTAGATTTGGAACTTGATAGGTTTAGGATTGAATCAATTCCATTGTGGATCAGTTTTTATAACATTTCATTAGTGTATTAGACCTTTGATGGATTGAGTGCCCTAGATAGCTCTTTAGGGAAACCTCTTACATTTAACTGAAATCCAAATCAACTTGAAAAAATTTTCTATGCTACAATTTGTATGGAAGTTAACTCCAAAAAGGAGATGCCTGATGTAATATTAGTAATAAAGTTGAATGCTTTTGGTGAATTGGTTAAAGTAAAAGTGCAACTCAATTATGGTTAGAAACCTAAAATGGGAAATAAAATATGGAAGCCCAAAAGGAGAAAGTTCATTTTAAGGGACTATTATGAACTTATTAGCATTAAAAAGGTCTCAACTTTCCAAAATGATGAAGAAGAAGCACAAAATTTACTTCTATAATATGTGGTAGAGCTAACGAAAGAATTGGTTTACTAAAAACAACTTTTGCATATGGATTCAAAACTTACTAGTAAAGGCAAAGAATGAAAAGAAGATGATGATCTTGAAGTAGCTCCTACTAAGGAAGATAATCACAGATATGATCCTCCGAAAGAAATGAAGTTCAGGGTTCAATTGTCTCCAATAGTAAGACATTCACTTTAGTTCATATTTGGTTTTAGGTGCAATTCGAAAGTATAATGCTAAAGTGAGTTCAAAGCACACTTGTTGAGTCGCCTTCTTAAGATTCACACTCAATTATCTTCGTGGAATAAGAAAGAGAAGGATTAAACCAAAAAAGAGACAAGAAAATGCATAAAATGAAGAATATATGTAACACTTACTTACCTTCTAGGAGGATATGCAGATGCTACACAAAACAGAACCTAAATAATCCAAAACATACTAAACAGTCCCTTATATACATTACCAGAAACTCAAGCAAACAAACATTACAATCCATTAGGAGTTACTTTTTAAACAAAAAATAATATACATCAGACCTATTGAACTTGTCAAAATACATACCATAAATCGAATTCTGACATGTGCTACAGTTATTACAAACCATACACACACAAAATACAAATTCCAATATGACTCATTACATTATATACAACACAAAAACAAACTGAACATTTCTAGAACAAAACACAATCTTCTTGGCCACTGTGGTTGTCTTTGTCCTAGTCTTTAAACCTTCATATTAGAACCTACACATAAGCAAAACCATCGTGCTAAGCATAAACCTTAGTGAGGAATAACTAAATAGGACACATAATGGTGATTGTTTCCAACAATTGTCTAACATTCATATGTTCAGAATCTAATCATATCATAAGCAGTCTTTAGTTATTCATATTCAAGAGCAACCCAAACATTAAGTGTCCCAGAATGGTTTATGATTTATCAATACAAAACAAAACATATAAAAATTAGAACAGAATGTCACTTCATAACATAATGCACAAGTCTCAAAATAGAACATAATTATGTCAAAACAAATCAGAACTTGTATCAGATTAGAACTCATCTTGTATCTGATCAAAATTTATCTTATCTCAGATTAGAACTTGTTTATAATGGAATTGAACATGTATCAAAATACAAACCAGATTAGCCTGCTAATCATTTTTATAGAAGAGGATAACGAGACCAGAATAGAAGATACTATGATTGATATCACAGAACATGAGAGACATTTCTCAATATTAGAAGACACTGTTGTGTCAAATATCAGAAGACACCAAAGTATCGATATCAAAAGAGACCAAAGTGTCAATATCAGGAGATACTAAAGTGTCATAAGAGTAGCTGTAGACCCTTCTAGGCATGCCTATTTAGCCATAACTAGGACTTAATGTTTTTAAAATAATCCATTTCAAATTTCATAATCACAACTAAATAATTTAGTACATAACACATGTCTTTATTTCATTTTTCTCAAATTGAGCATATTCACTCCCTTTTCATTAAACTCAATATGCATTATAAACATACCCATTTGTATAAATATATCAATGAAACAGTAAGTCATTGCATATTACATAACATCATAGAAATTCCCAAATTATAAACATCTATATCCAACTCACATCATGTAAAACCCTTGGAACACATTTGTATTCTTAAAAGCACATTCATCTTGAACTTACCATACATTTGAACATTAGTCACATTATTAATAAATCACACATTCGTTAAGTTATTACCTTAATTAATAGTCCATAACTAGATTAACTTCTACTCAATTAATCTAACATAATTTAGGTTCATTTTTAACCTCAATTAAGTTCAGTTAAACCATTACTAAGTTCCCAAACCTTATATATGTCACAAATTGCACAAAACCAAGTTTTTCACCTTCCTAACCCTTTTCCATGGCCATAGGAATATTCCTTATAATTCCCGTAATTGTGGGATGAGTGAACCGAAGGTTTACTTACCTATAACCTTCAAACTGCTTCCAAAACTTAACTACATCATACACCTTTAACACCCCTTCACCATAGTTCATCAATTCCATTTCAATTCCATCTTATTCATGCCTCAATTCCATATAAAATTCATTTCCATATAAAATTCATTTCCAACACCAGTTTAAAAATCATTCATTAAGTAACTTACAAATCAATATCTTCAACACATCAAAATCAAACCAAAAGTTATCATGTAAGGATCATTTTTCTAGTATTCATTTATAATCATCTTAACACATATTCCATTCAATTCAAGTATCGAACATTTCATATTATAATATGAAATCATGTTTAGCATTCCCTTACCTTTTTAACTACAAATTCCTACTCTAAAGAACAAGCCAACCAAACCCTTCATGCAACCAACAGAAGTCTAAAATCAAGGTGCAAATCTTAACACTAAGAAGGCAGCATAGAAGATAACATAATCTACTTTCTTAATGCAATATTTAGCTAAGAATTTAGAGTGGTAATGCACATATTTGTAGCAAATTTTTAGACCTGAAGGAGAGGGATAGTTTCAGTGGTGAATGAGCATGAAGAGAAAGAATTATCAGCAAAAACACTTCTGCCTTAGCTAGATTCATTTGATGCTAATTGTCACTCCTATTATAAGGCATATGTCTCCTTTGCATGTATCTCATATGTCATGCATTTAAGAAACTGGTTGTTAGACTTCCATTAAGCCGTTTGTCAATTAATGAGTGCTACCAAATGTCTCAATTTGATCAGGTCACTTGTCACTTAACCAATGTTTCCAAATGTCAATGCATTAGCTATGCCAAATGTCACTAACTCATAGGTTTAGTCATTCTAATTTTCCATGTACCGACTTGACTTGCCACTTGATAATTGTCTTAGACCAAATGTACATTTCAATATCTCAATTATCTAACGGTATCAATTAATTCGAAATCATTAAAAATAATCCATTAGACTAAAGTTCTAGACATAGGCAATTCATATTCAAATTGTAGCTCATTTTTAACACCTATCACACAAGTGCTTTCATGAACATGTAACATTTCAACTAGGGTATAATTTGGGGACTTACAATTCTCTCATTTAAAAGAATTTAGTCCTCAAAAAGTCATACCTAACGAGAATAGTTGAGGATATTGAGCTCTCATGGTCTCTTGTAGTTCCCATGTTCCTTTCTCGAGCATATGGTGTTGCCAGAGTACTTTTACCAAAGGTATTTGCTTATTTCGGAGTTATGGGACTTCTCTAGCTAAGATAGATATAAGTCCTTCTCCATAAATATATTTCAGTTGTATTTAAATTTCTTACACGAGAATCTTATGTATATCATCCAACCGATATCTTCATAATATGGAAATATGAAAACACTTCATGTAACTTGGCCAATTTTTTAGGAAGAGCTAATTAATAAGTTACTAGTTCGACTCTTTTAAGAATCTTATAAGGACTGATGTATCGTGGGCTACGTTTATCTTTCTTCCTAAACCGAAGTATGTTCTTCCATGGTGACACTTTTAAAAACACCTTATCACCTACCTGATACTCAATATCATTCCTTTTTAATTCAGCATAGGACTTTTGCCTATCATTGGCAACTTTAAACCTTTGTTGGATAAGTTGAATGTTTTCTTCAGTATCTTTCACAATATCAAGCTCGATCATCTTATTTTCACTTAATTATGTCCAATATACTAGAGTTCTACACTTACTACCATCTAGAGCTTCAAATGGCGCCATGTCCATGCTAGTATGATTACTGTTGTTGTAAGCAAACTCCATCAGAGAAACATAATTATCCCAACTTTTTGGGAATTCTAACACACAACCCCAAAGCATATCTTCTTGTATTTGGATAACTCACTTAAATTGTCCATCTATCTGGGGATGGAAAGTAGTACTGAACTTGAATTAAGTACCTAAAGCCTTTTGAAAACTTTTCCAAAATTTTAAAGTAAATTGAGGATCACGATTAGAAATAATAGACACTGGTACCCCATGCATCCTTACTATCTCATTCATATATATATCTATAAGCCTATCCATGTAATAATCAGGACAAATAGGTAGAAAATGAGTATACTTGGTGAACTTATCTACAATCACCCATACAACGTCGTGCTTCCTTTGAGTAAGAGGGAGTCTAGTGACAAAATCCATGGTAATGTTATCCCATTTCCATTAAGGAATCGAAATAAGATGTAATAAACCAAATGGAACTTGGTGCTCAACTTTAACTTGTTGGCATATCAAACATTTGGAGACATAAGCCACAATATCACGTTTCATACCAAATCACCAATAATGCCGCTTCAGATCTTGATACATCTTATTTCCACCAGGATGCATTGTAAAGACAGTATTATGGGCTTTAAACAATTTC
>JAOQMP010047733.1:0-11114 GCA_027563575.1 Erythroxylum pedicellare | reverse complement strand
ACCTATACTTGGAAGTGAATTGGAGTTACAAATTCATAAAATTGTATATAGGTGAAGCTAAAAATAAAAGAAAAAGTTTAGACATGTATGCTTTTTGTCATCAATTCTTGCCTCCCCTGTCCTATTTGCCTTATGTATATTTTTATGCTTCAGTTGAACGGTGAATATATCAGAGAAGTTGATCATCTTGTTTCACATTGATCCTAATCTAGATTGTACCTCAATGCATAGTAATTTCACATCGGTGAATGTGATCCTGAGTCTAGAATGTACCTCAATGCATAGTAATTTTTAAAGATTATGTTAGGTTTAAACTTTAAAATATGAAATGTAGTTTTTTTTTTATGTCTGCAATCTTAATGTGGTAAGTATAGCGAAAGGTTTTGCATATAATGCCAGTTCACAGTTATTAGGATAAAGATGAATATGTCTATTTGGGTAAGAACTTAAAAAGATATTATAGAACGGGTCCATCTCTTAGCTTAGCCTAGATTGGGAATAGAGCATATTTATGCTTTGGAATGTTGGAATAGATAATACATAATTCATTTTGATGCATCAACTAGTGTGCAATTAATATGGAAGCATCAAGTAAATGATAAGGTTATGATGTTAGTACAGGAACTAATTCATTGACTCGTTAACTAGTGTGCAAACTAATATGGCAGTATCTAGTAAACCATAACTTATGATAAGGTCCAGAATTTGGATGGTTGGATATCTTATTCTCTGAATTTCTCCAATCACCCCTACCCTTATACCCTCGTTCTTGCTTTCCTCATTTATGCAAGTTTTACATAATGAAAATAGGTGTTGATTGCAAAATATCCTAGCTTTCATCCTTACTTTTCTGATGAAACAAACATGTCTGTTGATTTTGCAGAGAGGTTATATAAATGCTCTAGTAAGATGTAAATGCTTAGAGTCTTTGTTTATGTCTAAGAATGCTAAATGCGTTGAGCTATATGGACTTTCTATTTTAGTTGAATACTTTTATGCTTGTAACTGTTGGGAAATTTGTTTCACTTCCAAAGATATCTTAATTGTTAGTTGATTTTGTAATATATTACTATGTTTGGTCGTGATATATGGGAGTTAATTTATTCTTCTATTTAACATTTGTAGGCTGAGAGGGCTATTACTGTTGTTAACTGTAGTGGCATAATTTTGGGATCATTGCCAATAAGGTGGCAGCAGATCTTCTTTTTCAACTCACTCTTTACCCTCCAATTTCTTTATATCTTTCTCTTTCCTTAAAAATCTTTTCATTTAAATACAACACCTATAGCTATTCTGGGAAATCCTCCTATATGGCTTCTTGTGTACTTGTTGTTGAGTTTTATTACTATATAATGTTTAGTACTTACATTTCTTTCTTTTCCAGAAATATCAAATTGTCAAATATTTTCCCGACAAAAAGGAAGGTAAGAGTTTCAAAAAATGATGACATCATCTTTATGATTGATTATCGTCTGTGGTAAATCATCACTGTTATTAGTGTCAACATCCAGGCTGATACGCTGCCTGCTTTATGTATGTAAACAAATATTTAAGGCATGTGGCCACTTTTTTTCTTTCATCCCTTTTATAGAGAAGAAGACTTCTAGTGCTCAAGAAAAGAAGACAAATTTGAGTAGCATTGAAATTGACAGATGAAGAAAAGGGTAATTGCTTTATGAACATGGAATGGTTGCTTTGCAATGTCAGGTTATTGTTGACATATTTTTCTTTTGATCCTCATTTTGTTTCATAGGACAATACAAATTGCAGAGGCTTTACGCATGCAAATGGAAGTTCAGAAATAGCTGCATGAATAGCTTGAGGTAGGACTATATACTACTAAATTATTATTAAGAGGCCACTAATGCATATGCTCTGCATGACTTTTTCATGTCAAATTGGTTTGTCTGGATTTTGATTGTACTGTTTTGCATTGGCAGTATTGAGGTTTTGAATTCTCTTTACATATTCATACTTATTAATATATGCTTATGGGAAACTCATATGCACACGTGGCAGAAAATTGAGATATTACCAGGAGAAGAAAATTGATATGCCTCTTTTTGGAGGAAGTTTTGTTCTCTCAATCATTGTAACTTTGCGTGGTCTTGTATTTGCCATTTTCTAGGTTGTGCACCGACATGCATCATATTCATGGATTGGGCAAAATTGGCTCCAAACAAATTGAGAATCAGGCTACAGTTGCAACAATAGCTCCCAAAGACTTGGAAGCAATGGTGTTGAGTTGCAATGAGAGACCTAAAACTAGCAATCTTTTGTGACAGTTATACTTGTAGACTATGATTTATTGTCAAATTTGACTAGTGTTGATTTGTTTTCAAAAATGATAATTTCAAGATTGTAACCCATGAATACACATTTATATACAACCTGCTTTCTTTTTGTCAATTCCACCACAAGTTTCTTACAGCTTCATTTACATTTTCACTTTTTCTAATATTTTCCCCCACAATGTCTTCCCAAAAAAAAAAGAAGTTTGATGTTCCTTTTTTTTCCATACCATTACAAAAAGTTCCATGACAATTTCAAGAATTAAACATTTTACAATTTGGCGTAAAATTTTTCTTTAACATAAGGATTCGTCATTTATAGATAATACATAATCAACAAAATATATTAAAATTACATGATAATAAGAGTATAAGAAAGAAATAGCCAATTGTCAGTAGGAAACAAAATATGCACCTTGTTGATAAAGATGTACAAATTAACTTAAACACTCTACTTTCTTTTCACTTTGTATTTACAACTTATGCCTCCTGTACATAAAGCTAGACAATCACATGTCTTAACGAAACAACCTATATCTGCACTATCGTAGTTAACATTACTATTTTTTCGTGAGTTATTTATTATCATATCGCTCACACCATGTGGTTTTTGCACCTATAAGAATAAAAAAAATATCATTAGTGAGTGAATAAGTTACTAAATATAATGTCGTTAGTAATAGTATTCTGGTAAAAGATAAATACCAATTAGGAGTAGGTCATGTCCATAAATAATGGAACACCTTCAATAGAATTTTTTTGACTTGAATTAGCAAAGAAGTATATAATCAAAATTCTGATGTGTTAAGTGATGAAAAAACTACAAGAATTTATGTTGATAACTGACATACCTCTTGACAACACTATTCATGCTCTCACTTCTTTGTGTTGTCGTCATGTCTGCACAAAACATTTGTCTTCCATACACTAAAGCCCATTTTCCCTTTATCCCAAACCATATACAAGCCATTCCAAATATTCCATATACACTTCCTGATGTACATAAAAATACATGCATGGAACATTTACATATACAAGAGCCCTAAACCAAAAGAGTACATACTTAAACTTGGGAGGCCTTAGGTGTTAACCCTCTTCTAAAAATGACCGCTGCTGCATTAAAAAAAATATTCGGTAAACTTGTTAATTACCAACTCCATAATTATCATTAATCAATAGAGGATCACTAAAAACTTAAAGGAGCATTCAGTACCTAAACTTTACAAAAGTCTTAGCTATTTGTTATTATCTACCCTTTCTTAGTACTCTATAAAAACATTTATCAGTAGCATATTTTCCCTCAAAATCCATTGAGCAAGATCCAAGCAAAATGTCATGTTATTAATGATAAAGTCAATAATGCAAATGCCTAACTACACTAAAATGTAGGATAATAGTATAAGGAGTAGTAACAACCATCATCAATCCAAGAAGTTGAATATGTATATGAAATAACCCCCGTAATGATATTATCCTATCCAATAGTAGTTTTTATCCATTTTACCCTCCAAACCTTAATCCAATATCCCCATCCAACGCTCGATACCCACTTCTAAAAGAGAACAGGTATAATAAGGGTCTTTCATATTCAACTCTAGAAATATCAACTTGTGAAACTGACATATCATACTCTAGGTATGTTATCAGTCATGGTCTTGTATCATTTGCTTATCAAAAATTGGGGAAAGATGTCTATGCTATAAATATCTTGTCCTTTTATTCTGAATTTAGAGCTTAACATTATGCTTTTAGATATGCGTTTGTGTGTTTTCTGGATGTATACAAAATTAAGAATGTATGTCCCATGTTCATATTCTTTAGGACTTCTGATTTCCTAAAGATGGAGATTGTGGTCATGAGCATAAGCAATACAATTAAAATTATATGTTAGCTGGAGATCCACATAAATTGACTGTTTTATTCTATGAAAATTTACAAAACTATATCTGTGTCTCATTTAGTTAGATATATTTAATCCACGAATTTCATGATTTGTATGTTCGATATAAATAAGGTTATCATAAGTGTAGCAAAAAATTAAAGATAAGCAACTGATCCAAGTTAGTTAATTGCTCTTTTTGTTTAGATATACCTCCTCAATGTCCTCTAGACAGCTTTTCAAAGATGTGGAAGAAGAACAATCTGTTGAGAGCAATCACATTTGCTTTGATGAACATGGGGATGCATGTAGCTACTTAAATTTTCTTGATTTGGATTGGTTATCTTCAGTTGGGAATTCTTGTGAGGACGATCCAAGTGATAGGTATGTATTTGTTGTTAGTTTATCAACTTGAAGCATAAATGTGATTATTGACAACAATCATATCTTTTTATCATTGCAGGTCTATGACTGGTCTGTCATTAGAGAATCCTGGAAATGACTTTAAAATTGAATCATCATCTACAAGCAAATCGGTATCTAGCTTGAAGGTTAGTATATTGTATTTTGATGCCGGCAACATAGTAATCTCATGATTTTATCAGATATCACGTTCGGGTGAGTTATTAAACAATAAATATAAAAAATTTAACTTTCAAAAAGAGAATTAAAAAATCTGAATTCGATTATTATAAGTTGTTTTGAACCATAAGTCCTTATATCATATCTATTTACGGAACTATAATAAGGAAAAAAATATGAATTATATTTACCTATATCTTGCCACTATAATAAGGAAAAATCAACACACTGCTATATTCACAGCTCTTTTTCCTTCTTGTGATAAGATTTTGTATAAGCTAGGTTTGAAAGATAATTTCAATGTCATATTTTCTTGTACTGAACATGTGTGCAGGACGTAGTTAATCAACTGTACAGAGAAGCAAAAGACTTGAAGCTGTGAGAGCAAGTTCCAATGTGGAAGTTGGAGCACATATCCAACTGGAAAGAAAGTTTCCACTAAAAGTGTAACTACATCTCATTAATCAGAGATAATTCTTCTTTGGGAACTCTAAGAAGAAGAAACAACTGTGATAGCTATAGAAATATGTTTGTACCAATCATATATCCAATAGTGGAAAGGTGTATCTAAAATCTCAATCTGACATAGTCGGATCATATAAGTCAAGAGTATTGATCTTATATTATTATATTTCCTCTGAAATCGTTAACAATTTTAAGTGGAAAATGAAAGTTGCTTTCATGGAATCAGTTAGTACAATATAAAGTTGTCATAGCAGTATAGATAGTAAATAACCAGAAATGTTCAACCTATTGAAGAAAGAAGCAATTGGCAGGAACACCATCAGGTTATAGGCATTTGACATTTGTATAACAGATATTGCCAGTTCTAAAATGAAATAATGAACAATCGTCAATGTGAAGTTTCTATGACAAGGACCTATCCTACAAACTTCTTCTTCTTCATAAGGTAATGAAATAAATTTACTAAATGATGCCTTTTAGTCTCAACAATAAAGGATCAAATTCAATTTCAAAGTCACACCAAGCTAAAGATAAATAGAAAAAGGTAACCAATGCATGTTCAAAAATTCTTTAGAATTGAAATTTATTGCCACTGAATGTTAACTCTTAGTTCTAAGGGAGAACCAACATAGAAAATTAAGAGGTGGGGATCAAAAAATGAGAAATTTCAGACAGAAATCAAACTTTTGGTGGGACCACCAACCATGATTATAGCAGCAACTCTTTCCTTCGAGCTACCGATATACAATCAACCAAAACCCAGATCCCCAAATCCTCAAAAGTCTTCAAAACTCCTGTTTGCTTAACGTGCAAATCAAGCCTTAAAATCCCAGAGTATGTGAGTAATTGATGGAGAGAAAGAGTGTCTTTGTGTGTGCGTTTTGTTGGTAAAAGAAGTGTTGGATAATGGGGTAAAAGGGATGTGAAGAAGAGGGGTGGTTGTAATAGAACAAGGAGAGAAGATGGAGACCACTCGCTTCGGTAGTGACAAGCAACACGATCAATGAGAGAATTGAGAATCCATAACCAAACGCATCTAAATGGAAAGAAACACTGCTCTGTTTTGTTTGTATAGAAAATGACAAATTATAGAGTTGAGAGCAAGATCGAAGAAGTAAAGCGGGAAGCAAAAGAAAAAGAAGGAGGAGATGTTAGCTTAGCTTAGGCGAGCGTAAAGCTGAGAGGAGACGTTGGTTTTAGTTAAAATGACGACGTTTTCAAATTGTCACAAATTAGGTACAGAGTTAGAGGAACAGACAATCTGATGCCATATTATATGTTACCAGTTATCACACACGTGCTATTTAGATAATCTTATAATAAAATAATTAACAACAAATTTGAAACTCATAAATTCTCTCATTTAAATAAGAATATTTAGGAACACTCATAATGGGTCCACTTACTTATATTAGGGTTTAAAGGATATCTTACAGTAAATCAACTTCTCTCGTAATCTCGTTATTATTTCCAACTAATCCTACATAGATAAAATAAACTTAAAGATTTTAAAAAGAAAGAATGTTAATCAACAACCAAAGGTTTTTAAAAACAATACTTTCTTTTTAACTCAAACTTATAGTTTGTTATAACTATAGGTTACGGTTAATTTCCAATTTCTACACATTCATTTATTCAATTATTTTTAAATTTTCTAACATTGATATAAAAGTTAGAAGGTATATATTATGATATTTTATACTAAATATTATTTTTTGTTTATTTTTTATTATTTAGGATAACTTTTATATTAGTATTTAAATACAAGTATTTGAATCGCCTTTTCTAAAATTTTATTTTTAAAAATTATTTTATTTGAAAAATATTCTAATTACGGGCAATTATTAGCTATCATGGGCTATATTATATGGATTGTGACTAGCATGACATTTGTAATTTTAAATGACAAATGACAATTCTATAAATAAGGTTTTTTTTATAGGATTTTATAGTAATTGTATATTGTTTTCTAATTACTTAATTTAGTTATTAAATTTTATTATAAGTTAAATAATATATAATTAAGCTTGAATTATTTCAATTAGGTTAACCATATTAATGGATTGAAAAAATGTTTATGAGCTAGAACTTGTGTAATTGGCTTAATTAATATGACTTAATAAAAGATTATATTGATCACTTTATATTAGGTTATTAAGCCCAACCTTATAAAAGCTAAAAGGGTTAATTGATATAGGTCGAATAACCCCAAGTCAAATGAGTAGTTAGTCCAACCAATATGGGCCAATTCCATAAGTCCATTTGGCCCAACCAAGATTAGTTATGGTCAAATTCAATTCATATTCATCTTAAAAGAGTGAAGAGGGGTATAAAGGATTTGAACTCACTGATTTCTCAAAATGAAAGCCGAAGCTTTAGATATTTGTCTACAACTTCTTGCATGTACAAGTTCTATTTTAACTTATTTATAATTTTTTTTAATATATACTCATGAATTTTGCAATTTTATATTTAAATAATATATTTATTTATATACTCTACTTATCAAATAAGTTGGTTTATTCAATTATATTAAGCATCAAATAATTCGTTAATTGATGACTTTCTTATTCAATAATATGTGTATCGAACTAGTCCTAGAGATTAACAATTAGATTGTTTGATAGCTATACATTCAAGTAATGCATAATATGGTTGTTGTCTTCTATAAATAATATGTTTATTTGAATATTTGTGATGATAATTTATCTCTTGAATTGATTTTAAAAAACATGAGATGAGGATAAGAAGGCTAAGAGTAAACACATGTTTGAATAAAGACAGAACATCATTAATCAAGTTAGGCAATTATATGATTATTATATCCTAATTGGATAAGGCTTGAGTACTCATGTATTGATTGTTTAGGATATGATTCCTAAACTCAAACATTCCCTTTATGGATGTTTCACTCCTCAAGAATATTTCATTTGGACATTTCACATGATATTATTGCCTTTAAAGAGAGAATCATTAATGAGAATATGAAATACTCATTATTAAGAACATGTTTCATAATGGTTTGCTATTGGATATTGTTACGATGTTAGCGTCTTATAGGGCTTGGGATGTGCACTTTGATGTCTAGTACATAATTGTTTTTAGTAAGAGTTAATTAGTATTATCCATTTTTAGCAAAAAATTATTAATTATTTTATTATATTGTTAATTTATAGATAGTATTTGTTTAAGAACATGCATTTTTATTTTAATTCTTTATTGTTATGTATGTGTGAGTTATATAAAATTTGTGCTATTTGTAAAAAAAATATCTATATCAAATGGTTGGTTGTTGATCAATTATTATATAGATGATGATCATAAACTAGTGACATTTTGATTCCATAAGTAAATAAGGAAATAATTAAAGTTTTTGTTTAGAAATTTGTTGCAACTTGATTGGATATGACAATAATATGATAATATATGTCATCATGGAAACTATATGTTTAAAGGAAAAGCTTATTTCTTCTATAAATATTGTCAACAAATCAATATAAAAAACTAAATGGCAATAATTATGACATTTGTCGTATGGATTTTTAGTATGTGTAAAAGACTCTTGAATCACTAATGAAATCACAGAAGTTCCTAAAGAGTGCACCACAAACTAACATAGAAAATAACTTTAAGGCACATAAATTGTGAAGAAGAAGAAATGGTAGGCTTGCATGTATTACTAAGTAGGAGGGATGATTTATTACGCTAGAGTTTAGGAGGTATGATAATACCAAGGACATAAGATCCATATTGGCAACATGCTTTAATAACACCTCAATAACCAACTTAAAGTCACTCACTATTAAGTTTGATAACTACCAAAAAATGAAGAAAAAGAAGAGTTTGAATTATTTAATGCAAAGGCATTTAGGGCTAATGTTAATCATGATTAGTGAAATAAGAGATACTAGTCATATTTTATCAAAAGAGTCCCAACTAAAAGTTTTCATATGATTACAAGTTGTTTTTCTTGAATATACATCAATCAACTGATTGAATGGATAACTCAATCCACTATGAAACATTTACATTTATAATCCCAAATCTAGAGCATTATGGACACTTTCTCAATAACCTTTCTCTTAAGTATCATATAACGTTTCACTCTCTAATTATTGGAAGTTAAAGTATGTCATTCCTAAGTTTTGTTATTCATACTAAAGGAAAATACTTAGCCAAAATTTTTTTAGCAAAACCATTCTAAGTGGTAATAGATCTAAGAGGCAAAAATTTTAACCATAATTTAGTTCTATAATCAGTGTCAAAGGGAGCAACCTCAATTGAATAGTATCCTCTTATGTTCTATTTGTAGCACCCCACTCTCGCAAGACACGTACCTGATATCCTGAGTGATGTCCGAGTACGTATCCCACAAGGGTGGCATGCTAGAATAGTTAATCAATCAAACACTCGAAACTAAGTACAAATATTTCAAAAATATCACACGCATATGCGAAAATCAATATTCAAATTTGAGCCTATATTTTTATTTCATAAACAACGAAAACACAATTATTATTAGACTTTAATCAATCTCATTTGCAACACATTTCCAATTTTGAAAGTTATTACATACAGAAATATTCAAATATACATTGTACAGAAATTATGGAATATACAATTTGATACAAAAATAAAAAAACAAATGCAAACTCGAACTAATCCCGACCTCTATCTCTTACTCGAAGGCAGTGGCTAGACTCTAATTTGATTAATTGGAGATATTCTCTAAGCCTAAAAAATATTGCAAAATTTAGGTGAGTTTTTGCAAACTCAGTGAGTAACCATCCTCGATGGCTCACTCAATCACATAACACATCAAAACATATAATCATATAATTCATATCACTGTATTAGTTCGTTATGTTGAGTCACATATACATTTCACATTCATTTAACTCATGTTTCACAATCCGAATTCATTTAAACAATTTATTTCAACCATTTAAATAATACATATCAATCATCAAACATGCATATTAAATGTTTATGCAATGCTTATGAGACTCACTTTCATTTATTACTTTGTTGTGACCGAGTGCCTATAACTGTCTCATATCTATTGTGAATACCGGGCTCATTGATAACTGTCCTATATCCGTTGTAGACACTGGGCTCATTTTATATAGTGAACCTTTGGCTCTTATACACTTTCTGAGATTTAAGTTCTTTTTCACAATCTGAGCTTTAAGCTCTTTTTCGGTGGCTACTCCGGTCACAACTACTTTTATGTTTCATGCATTCATGTAATGGAATGCATCACATTAACATATTTTCAATCGGTCACTTATTTCCACATTACACATATCATCGAACCTTAGTCTGACATTCAACATTTAAGTTGAGTATCACTTATTTCTTCTAATTCACATTCAATGAGCACTTCTATTATTATTCAAGCATTTATCAAACTCCTCGGACATTCAATATCTAGAATCAGAATAATCATATTTCATTATTCTTGTAACATTATCAATCATGTATCAAAACTCACCGAAGTATAATTTGTACCTAGGTTTACACCTCACTAAAACCATTATAATCAAAATTCATAACTCATTTGGTCAATTAAGATTTTTCCTAAAACATACTTTTGGGTCAACTTTGCATATTCTTTCTAACTAAGAAAATGGAGTAATTTGATAACACTTTCTCCTATCTCTTAAGTTTATAATGACACCAAAATTATTCAATTTGGTTTAGTATTCCAAAAGTTATACTCCAAATAATTTGGACTATTCTTAAACTGTAATAGTATTCTGTACACAAATTCAAGTCAAATTATGGAATTCTAGAGATAGAATTGAAATCTATTTATTCAAAAAAATTGTATTCCTATGTCTCTAGTTTAATCTAAGTCAATAATCATTCCATTTGGATAACTACAGATCAATATA
>JAOQMP010047722.1:0-11114 GCA_027563575.1 Erythroxylum pedicellare | reverse complement strand
CCCCCAATTTGTTTTAGTTTTGAACTCATATAATCTTTACCATTAAGATTCCTCGTGGGAACGATCTCAACTCTTCAATAACTACATTTTCATTACTAGAGTTGATATTAATTTGGTTGTAGGTGACAATAGTACCATAGAAGCAGCTTTGTGGCCTTACATCTAAGGGTACCAGATGGCAAAGAAAATTTGTGATGGGCTATATTTTAAAAAAGAAAGAAAGTTTATGAAAGTATTGATTTCCTCACTGTTTACGTTACAATAAAAAAGGAACTTGATCTTAGGAAAATATGTATGTTTTGATTTACATGTGCATTGATCTTATGAAAAGAAAAGAATGTGTTTTGTAAGAACAATGTTTATTACTTGAAAAAAAAGAAATTTTTTTTCTTAAATGGAGGTTAATATTTTTATAAATGTTTTTAATGGAAACCAATAACACTCATTTAGCTCATTTAGCTCACACTCTATTTTCTGTTTTTAAATAAAACCTCCTAGGTGCACGTTTAAGGGATTCAGTAGCAGGGACTCCACCTCGCAAGTAATCAACTTTGTCACGTGCTGCTGTGTAGGCAATTTTTTTGCCATGTACATATTTTTGAGAAGTATTGCATATCCGTGAACATCTTTGGAATGTATATTTGTGTAAAGAATGGATGTGTATAAAGGTTTTTTAAATGGAATGCATGACTTTGTTTTAGCTTTTCAAAGTTTATTGATGTAACTATTTGAGATTGGATTTGAAGTCCACAATTTGGAGTTGAGAAATTGATGTGATAATATTAGTGTTTTGAACTTTTACAGTGACTTTGAAATTTTTTTGGGATGTCAAAATATTGTTGTTGTACTGCCGAATTTTTAATAAACTGAAAAACAAAACCCCACTTTTTACATTTCTTATTGTTGAGTTGAAGCTTTTCCTTAACAAAGGCAATAAGCTTAACTTCACAGGAACTTTCCAGCTGACTTGGATATCGACTGGAGAGCCACCGTGGAGTGCTGGGCAGGTCTCCTAGTCATTACAGGATAAGGGCCTGCCAGAGTATGCCTTATATTTTTTGATGTGTCTCTTCCACTTCTTATATAGAATTTATTTCTCATTGTTAAGCGATTTTTATTATTTTTACTAGTTATACCTCAATAATTTTATGTTGCAAATTACAGTCGATCATTAATATTATTCTTAGTCTTTCACTTGTATCTTAACTTTTTAATTATATATGCTTGTATATGAATTTAAACTTTAATAAGAAAATATTAGTATTAAAAAAAACTCTTATGAATCTCAAAATAATTTGCATTTTTCATCTACCAATTATCTTCTAAAGGTACCATTAGTTAGTCCAATAATATCAAAATAATTATTACATTGACTAATGCTATTCTAAAAGATACGATGGCCGAATTTAGACAAGAATCAAACATGAGATATCAAGAAATAGAGTCTCATATACAAAATATGGTTAATTGGATCGACCAATTGGTGGAGTTATTATCTAACGAAATATTGCCTAATATTACTGAAACAGATCATAAAGAACATGGAATGGCAATCGTCCTTAGGAGTAAAAACAAGCTTCCAGAAGAAGAGGCGATCTCTGTCCAGCAAGAGGAAGTAGAGGAGTGGCAGGAGATAATTGAAGAAGATAAGTTAGAAACCTCTTTCCAGGAAGAAGAAGAAGAGTGGATAGAAGTGGTTAACGAATAACTAACGGAGGAACCAAGTAAAGAAACTACTAATGAAGTGCAAACAGTGACCTTTAGCATAGAGGGTTCCAACTTCCTCGAAGACAAAATATTCAAGTTAATTGACAATTTAGGGAGTTTGGTTATTCCCTATTTTATTAATAGTTTGTCATTAGAAAGGGCATTAATGCATGCAATTGAATTTATTAATTTTATAAATTATGTCCTTATTATTATCTTGCAACAGGTCACTTACTTACAGGCTACAAAATCCTTATGCAAAGAGAAGGGTGGAAATAAGCTACTAATAATAGACCCAGGATGACGTAATGTGCAGGGTAAGTCAAGATATCGATGTTAAACAAAGGTTGTATGGGATGCAACCTATGAATTAGGATAAATTTTATTTCATGTTATTTTATTCTCATGTTTCTTAGTTATTTTGATTTTTTATTTTGATTTTCTTTTATCCTTTTACCTCCCTTTTTCTTTATATCTTACAATGATGTTAGAATATTATATTGGGTGGATCACAATTAAAAAATCGTCTGATTTAGGAAAGTACCACTTAACCCTCTCAATTTTCATATATACTTATATTGTGTACATTAGGGATAATGTACAACCTTAAGTATGGGGAAGATTATTTTTAATGATTTATTTAAGCTTATTATAATCTTGATTATTAAATTTTATTAACTGATATTCTGAATTGGCTGAAATAAGTCCATCGGTACTATATTTCATTATGTAATATGTATTTGAATTAGTGTGCAAAAAGATGATAGTTAGAATAAATTTCTTTTATAAGTCATAATTTTTAATATTTATTGAAATAATCAAATTAAGCAAAAAATGCGTACTATTTACACACATAAACCATCTTTTTTGTGAGCTTTTGAGCTTAAGAGCGAAAATATCAAAAATTTTAAGCTCATTTGTTTCTTTCATGTGCATTATCATGCATAGTTGAACAATTCTAGAACTTCTTTTCATTATGCATATTGAGATCATATGTTTTTGCCTATTTCTTTGATAATTACCTTACCTTAAATTTATCTTTAGAAATAATCAAGCTGAGCTTTAGCCTTTTTCAATGATATAACCCATATATTAACTTTTATCCCAATTTCTTTGAAGATCTTTTTATTTTTTGGAACCCCTAAAAGTTATTTATATTATTTACCTATTTAAGACTTCAAATTTTTGAAAGGTTAACTATTTCTTCAATTTTGGTACTGAATACTTGAATTGTTTTGATTGAAAAAGAAACAAGCATAGAAAAATAAAATTATATGGTACCAGTGGATTTACAATGAAAGGACCAGTGCATTTGTAATTTCTCTTTAGCAAATTTCCTTCAATTTAACCCTCTTTATTATTCCACCCATAACGAACCTAAGCTTCATTACAACTCGTATAAACTCCTTTTGATTTTTTTTCTAATTTATATATAAGTGGTGGAAATGAGATAATATTGCAAGCCTATGGTAAGAATTCTACTATGCATTGATTAAGAGTTTGATATTTTTCACCCTAATACTTGAGTGTATTGAATGAAATCTTGGTGAGCTTGTAAAGGTTTATGCTTTTGATTTCGATGCAATTATTAATGTGATTACTATTAATATTGACTTAGGAAGTTAATTTTCGGATAACTTGATTATATTTGTATGTTAATTTGATTAATATAAAATGATGATTTAAAGTATAAATGGAAAGATCTAGACTAATAAAGGATATAAGTTATAAGATTTATTATTTTGATTATGGTTTGTTTAAGGATAACCAATCTTAATTATGGGGATGTTTGGTAGATCCATAATTGATATTATTTATACAACCATAATTGATGTGTCTTGCTTGATATGTTATACTTTAATTGTGTATTTGGTACTTAATTTGCTCCAAGTGTATTTATAAGTTATAATTGCCTTCATGAACCAAACGGAGAAAATTTTGGATGAAAATATGGCAAAAAGTGAAGATTTCAAGCAAAGAAGGGATACACTACCATGTATATTCCTCATGTCATACAGATTTGTGAATTCTAGAGATTTTGGGTTATACATGGTCTAGTATAAAGGTGTGTATCAAATCGCATATCTCCAAAAATCCTAAAAATTACCATAAAAAGACTTTTTTAGAGACAAAATGGGGGACCAGACATACAGAGATGTTTAAAGACCTTCAGAGGCAATTCAAGGGGTGATTTTGATCAAGAGAAGTGGAAAATATGAAGAAATCATTAAGAGATCCAACAGAATACAAGATCAAACCTCTACCTTTTAAAAACATTCGATAGGAGATAAAAAGGAGATTTAGAATTATAATTTTTTTGTCTTCTATTTGTTTTTCTTCCAATTTATGTTTGATTTCATTTATCATGTGTAACTAAACATCTTTAGTGTCTAGGTAGGATGAACCCTATTTTATGCTATATCATGTTTTGATTCTTTTATTTAACTCAATTGTTTTGATTGATATATTGTGATTTGATTACGTGTTTAATATATGTTCTAATAGATCCAGAATATTAGTTCATAATATGATTTCATGACATAAAGATTGAGAAATCTTGTGTATGCATAGATTTACTGTAATTTAAAGGATTTGATTGCAAACCTAAAGATAGGTCGATATAAATCCTTTAGATTCGGGTTAAACCTAACAGTACAATTTACGAATCGGTAAAGCAATCCTATAAAATTTAACCTAAGTATTTTGGTTGATGAACTTAGTATTAGTTGTTAGTAGACTCCAGAGAGCTATTAGCATATGACAGAAATTTCCATGGTCCAATAGTCAATAAAACAATTGCATAATAAAAAGTTAATTATTTAAGGGTTTTAGGGGGTTCTTAAACTAAACACTAATTCTTAATATCGATTATTTTCTAAATGACTTGTTTTATCTCTATGTTCAATATTGTTGGCTACTTTATTTTAATTGTATGTATTAATTTTCTTTATTAAAATCCAAAATCAATCCTTAGGCTAGATAATAAGACAAAGTTAATTACTAGTAATCATTGTCTTCATGGGATCGACTCGTATTTTCTAGTAATAGCTACAATTACATCGTGTACTTACGATAAAAATTAATATTGGTATAAACCAATCAATCGTGTCCAAGAGTAGATTGTTTTACAGGCTCCTTCAACATTCTTTCTGCTAAATCTGAGACGGTGAAATAATCTTTACGTTGCTTAAAAGAAGTGAGACCTGCTTCTTTTTCAAATTCAAAAATGGGTCCCAGTCTCATGTAATTTTTTTTTAAAAATCACATCATAAATAAAAGTGCTACATGGCATTTAATTGATAGAGGTCTGATTCTTTCAACTTTTCCATCAAGGTATGGTCTTATTTGAACATTCTGTAAACATTACAGTTTAAGTTAAACACTTTAAAATGTTGGGGTTCAAGTTAGATTTTAGTGTAAACGTTAAGGTTTAAAATGCTCTTTTGGCCTTTTATAATAAGAACTCACTCATTCCTCTAGGAATCTTTATATATTAATTTATGAAACTAATTACATTTTTTATAAGAAAGAAACACAGCTTGTTGGTTTTGCCATTCCATCAATATCATACATTGATAAAACTCAAATTAGGAACAATTTAGAAATAATAGATAAATATAAATTAAATTTCAAAATTATGATCTTATCATAATTTTGAATGCACGGTAGTTATTATAGGAACTTTACTTTTATTGTTAAAATATTAAATATAATTGACAATATATAAAGATAAATATTACTTTTTATTACTTTGTGACAAAATTCATAACCAGCCGATTGACTATAGGATATCAAAAGTTTGCTAGATCCTGTTTTATTTTTCTAGTAGCAATTTAATTTATTTAAGTTCTTGTAAGCAACACGCATTGTCTCACTCTTTCGCACAAGCTAAGT
Organism: Erythroxylum pedicellare; assembly: GCA_027563575.1. Taxonomy (NCBI): domain Eukaryota; kingdom Viridiplantae; phylum Streptophyta; class Magnoliopsida; order Malpighiales; family Erythroxylaceae; genus Erythroxylum; species Erythroxylum pedicellare. Next base: position 5,513 of record JAOQMP010047722.1, on the reverse strand, counting down.
GTAGCCCTTTAACATTGCAGGACCCTTTTTCCTTATCCATTGGTGAGCCTTGGCCAACATCTAGCATGGATTAGATATGATGAAGGCAAGCCAAAGGAACCACGTTAGCTTAACCAAGTAGGATCGAGCATGTTTCAAGTTGTGACTAGCTTTGATGAATCACGGGGCATTAATTGGCTTAGTTAGGGCAAGTTGGACTTGCCTAAGACTTCTTTGGTGGGACTAAGGATGAAATAGTGCTCAGATGATAGACTATAAATGAATAGATTAGATCATGGGTGCGCATTGGTCGGACCATGTGTGAATTAACTTGAAACATAGCTAACCTTCACCTTTGGGTGAAGATCATGACTGATGTAACAAAGTTAGAGAGATGAATCATCAAAGAATTCGGATGATATGGCAAAAAACATAAATTAGGTATCTTGTAATCATTTTACACACATTTCTTTTGCTTAGAAGTGGGATAATGGTAAATTATGTAAATCTCCCAGTATGGTAGCGCCTAAGGTGGTTGGGGATGTCAACTACGAACTAAGTTAGTGACTTAGTGGCCTTAAGATCACTTGTATTCTTGCCCAACAAGCCTCCAAAAGCCTATAAATAGCTCATTTGAGTAAAGACTTCATTCATTAGAGAGAGATAGAGCTTTTGTATCCTTTGTATCAATTGTGAGTAATATAAAGGTTGACAATTTTGCTGTTAAGCTTTGTGTATCTTTCTCTTCTTATTGTTGTCCATTCTATTATGTTGACTTAATAAATTTTGTGGGTTTACTTTATTTTTATAGGAAATACCTTAAATACAAGGGATTTTTTTAAGGTAGAGTTGAATTACGAGTTCAATTACTATACTTAAATTTTGACTCATTTTGTGTGCAAACTTGGAGTTCCTAGCAAAGACTTTGTAATATTAAGCATAATATTATAGCTATAAACATAGCTGAAAATTATTGGTTAAAGTCTCTTTTGTGTAAGATTAGTTAAGCTTCTTTTACTATTCTTGAGTTATGTGCTATGAATCTACTTACGGTGTAAGCATTTTGAGATTGGTTTTCATTTTATAAAGGACAAAAGTTGCCAACATTGCACTATCAACGCGTTACATATCCACTGAGGATCAAATTGCATATAGTTTGAATAAAACTTTACTAGGGACAAGTTCCATCTTTTCCTTAATCTTTTTTATTATTTGATAGAGATATTAGTAGACTTTTATTTGATGCATTAATGTAGGTAAATTGTGTAGTGTTTTGGAGTAGATATATGCTAAATTGTTGTTTTTGTATATCTTTGAATGATAGGAGCTTTTGGAAAAATATAGCATAAGAAAAGAGGGTCGCCTCTTTATGCCTCCAATCATGCTAACACAGCAGCTCCATTCATGTAGCCTCCAATAACAACACACGTACACTTCACCGCAAGACACGCAGTCAGCCTCTCCACTAACGCAGACCCTCCAGCTAAAAGTCTCTCCACTCTTCACGCAAGCGATCCATGCACAAGAGACAAAGCCTCCTCACTCACAAAACATCATCCACCTGTAAAAGGAGCAGCTTCCACTTTTGGATATGAGCCTCCACTCCACTAACGCAGCACTCATGCACCAGGAGCTGCCTCATTTTTTCATTGACGCATGCCGACCCACCAACCACCTTACACAACAACCCTTGCACATAAAAGAAGCAGCATCTAACTCACTCAAAAGAGTAGCAGCCTCCACGCACATAGCCGCAAGCTCCATTCTTCACCCGCAAAAACGTAGCCCCACCAGTATAGAGACCCATGTCAAAAACCCAAGCAGTCCACAACCATTAAAAAAACACGCATCAGCCTCCAACAACTGCCGCAACCCTACTGATGCATAACACTTCAACTATCTCCAGCCAAACACGTAGCCACTCTTCATTCACTTCACGCACCCCAAACACCGTAGCCTCTATGGTTTTCACAAACACCGCAGCCTCCTAAAGCCCCCACTCAACATAAATCCTCTACTCACTTCTCGCCTCCACACACAAACACTATAGCCTCCTTCAGATTTTCATACATTTTCCATTCTCTACTCCACTAACGAAACAACTCAACTAACTCACCACTTCCTCACATGTAGCAGCTTGGAAGCCTCCACTCACTCACTCACCGTCGCAGTCTCCACTAGCAAAAGAAGCAGGCATACAAGCAGTAGTCTCCACCAGCAAAAGATGCAGCTGTCTCCTCTCCAACCTTCCACAAACACATAAGCTGCTAGCTTTCAATTCACTCCTCACCAACATAACCTTCATTCACCATCCACCGTAAGACAACAACATAACCACGCAAAGAGATTGGATAGCCCGCTGATTTTTGTAGCTATTTGGGAGTCGTGTTCTTCATTTATATTTGATTTCCTTATGAGTTTGTCTAAGGTTTATGCTTATGAGCTAAGGGTTGTTTGTTAGAAGAGTGAAGGAAATTTTGTCTAGATTTTTTTTGTGAGTTAGCTAGGAGGTGAAAATAGAAGGTTAGATTTGGAACTTAAGAAACTCTAGGAAGAACTCAAGTAAGAGATTTCTAAGTGATATCTAGAGTAGATAAGTTAATTCACCTTTGAAAAAAGGGGATTGATTACTTTTCAAATTCACCTATAAAGTTAGGATTGTTCATTTGTGGAGGATAGCTAATTTAAATTTAAGATTAGCAAAAATATCATTCGCTAAGAGAAAGTCATTCCCCTTTGCCGTTAATACTTTTAATTAAACAATTGTTGCACTCTTTTCTTAATTAGTTATTGCATAGATTTGTTATATTCATAGTTATTTTGGTTACATTGAATTATGTAGTTGCTTAAAAATTTCCTTGAGTTTTTAATAATTTGTTACATTGCTTTTAATTTCCTAAGATTTCACTAAACCTGATTTCAAACACTATCCGCTAGCATAGATTTGAACTTTCTCATAATTCCTGTGGACATGACTCAGTTCTTACAGATTTATTACTCACTTCGAAAACTGTGCACTTGCAGTTTACGACTAAGTTTTTGGTGCCGTTGACGAGGATTAATGCTTGAATGTTTACTTCTATAGTTAATTTGATATTTACTTGTTGGTTTTCTTTTGTGTAATTCAGTACTTGCTTAATAGCTTCAATCAAGGGACAGTTGATCTTAAGTTTCTTAAAGACTTCAAGGAATTTTGCAAATTGATCATTGATTTTCTTCCGCTGAAATCTTTGAGGATATGATAACTTAGGGATAATTTTTGTTTGCAATTCCCTTTCTAGTTTCTTCTCTAAGTTAACTTCCTTCTTAACTTGTGTAGATGCACTTGATTCTTCACAAGTATTCTTTTCTTCGTTTTGGTTGGATTTAGTGGCCCTCTATTCTTTAGGTTTCACTTCTTCCAATTCTTTTCCACTTCGAAGAATGATGTCCTTGCACTGCTTTCTTGGGTTAGTTTCAGTATTACTTGAGAATGCCATCTAATTCAAATTCCCAATAGCATTTGCAAGTTGTCCCAATTGAACTTCCAAACCTTTCACTGAAGTCCCAATACTAGTTACTTGCATCTTCAGCTCATCCATTTCCTTCTCATTCTTTTGAAAACGGTTTCTTGTCTCAATTACAAAATTGTCAATCACTTCTTCCAAGGAAGGTCTCCGTTTTGCCAATGGTGGTCTATATTTAGGTGGGTAGGGTATGTTCCTTTGATTACCATAGTTATATTGCTCCTTAGAGTTGTAACCTTAACCATATTGATTTCCTATTGGTTGTGACTTAAATCCCAAATTCCTTTGGTTAACAAACTGGGCTTGTTTCCACCCCTCATCATTGGTGTAGAAAGATTGACTAGTAGCTACCACCTGCTCATTTTGTCTTTCCTTTAACATGAATTTTGAAAATTGATTTGATAGGGCTGCCAATTGAGCAGATAACTGAGTCACGTGGTCCACTTCTAAAATTCTTCTCTTTCCATTAATTCTCTTGGAAGGCCACTGGTAACTGTTTGAAGTCATATCTTTTAGCAATGTACATGCTTCTTGAGATGTTTTTCTTACTAGAGTACCACCTGCTACTGCATCCACAATAGTTCTAGTCTGGCCATTCAACCCTTTATAGAACATTTCCACTTGTACCCACTCTTGGTATCCGTAATGTGGACACTTTCTCAAAAAAAGGAAAGAAGAAAGAAAGACACAAAAAAGCAATCATAGTAGCATTAGTTAGTGACGAGTAGTAGTAGTCCCATGTATTCATTTGCATATCTCATACTTTGTATTTAGTTGTCCCTTTTACTTAATACTTTATTAATGATTGTGAATTAACCCATGACGTTTTTATCCTACCTAAACTCAAACCCCATTACAACCCTAAATAAAAGTCCTTTTGATCCATGTTGGTGTGTATTTTATGTAGTAGAGAATTGATGAATATGCAAGCCTATAGTAGTGTAGTCTTTTAGAGGGAGCCTTGAGTGAAACACTAACCCTAAACACATGAGTGATTCGAACAAAAATGTGAGAAAAATCCATCTAAATTTTATATGTGCCTTTAATCAATGGTGTTTGCTTTTGACCTTGCATTGATGAAAAAATTATGATATCTGTAGTAACTCAGAGCTTAAGTTGCTGAAGTTTGAATGAAAGCACACACTTGATCTTCTTTGAAAACAAACTGATGAAAATTTTTTAATTATTGTGATTAAATTGCTTAGGGACAAGTAATAATTCAAGTGTGGGGGTATTTGATAGAGATATTGATAGGCTTTTATTTGATGCATTAATGCAGGTAAATTACGTAGTATTTTGGAGTAGATATATGCTAAATTGTTGTTTTTGTATTATCTTTGAGTGTTAGGAGCTTCTTGGAAAAATAAAGCAAAAGAAGAGAGGGCTGTCTCTTCACGCCTCTAATCACGCTAACGCAGCAACTCCATTCACATAGCCTCCAACAACAACACACGTCCACTTCACCGCAAGAAACGTAGTCAGCCTCTCCACTAATGCAGACCCTCCAGCTAAAAGTCTCTCCACTCTTCACGCTTGCAGTCCACGCACAAAAGACAAAGCCTCCTCTCTCACAAAATAGCGTCCACCTGTAAAAGGAGCAGCTTCCACTTTTGGATATGAGCCTCCACTCCACTAATGCAGCACTCACGCACCAGAAGCTGCCTCCTTTTTCCATTGACGCATGTAGACCTACCAACCACCTTACATGACAACCCTTGCACATAAAACAAGTAGCATCCAACTCACTCAAAAGAGTAGCAGCCTTCACTCACACAACCGCAAGCTCTATCCTTCACTCACAAAAATGTAGCCCCATTAATATAGAGACCCACACAGCCTTTACCAAAAATCCAAACATTCCACAACTACTAAAAAAACACGCATTAGGCTCTAACAACTGTCGTAACCCCGCTAACGCACAACACTTCAACTCACTCTAGCCAAACACGTAGCCACTCTCCATTCATTACACACACCCCAAACACCGTAGCCTCCATGGTTTTCACAAACACCACAACCTTCTAATGA
>JAOQMP010047711.1:0-11114 GCA_027563575.1 Erythroxylum pedicellare | reverse complement strand
CACTTCGATCAAATCGAGGTGGTGAATACTTGAACGAGGAGTTTCTAAGTTATCTCAAGGATAACATGATTATATCTCAATGGACTCCACCTTACACACCGCAATATAATGGTGTGGATGAAAGGAGAAACTGAACTTTGTTGGACATGGTAAGGTTAATGACGGGCTTAGCAGATCTACCGAAATCCTTTTAGGGTCATGCACTTGAGACTGCTATTTATGTGATAAACAAAGTCCCTTCAAAAGTAGTTAATGTTACTCTATATGAGATATGAACTAACAAAAAATCCTATCTTTCTCATATGAAAGTTTGGGGTTGTCTGACTTATATAAAGTGGATCCAATCAGACAAACTTGAAGCAAAATTTGATAAATGTCTGTTTGTAGGATATCCTAAGGAAACAATTGGATATCAATTCTAAAATGCTTTAGAGCAAAAGGTGTTTGTCTCCAAGCATGCTATCTTTTTAGAGAAAGAGTTTCTTCTAAAAAAAGACAGTGGGAGCAAAGTTGAACTTGTTGAAGTTTATGATGCTCAAATAGACGTAGATTAACTGCGTGAACCTGAGATTGTTATTCATAGAGATGAGACAACAGTTAAACCTTTTGACATACAAAATGTTTGTAGGTCAAGTAGGATAAGTAATGTTCTAGAGATATATGGATTTCTCGTAAGTGAACATAATGACGTATTGCTTATTAAGGACGATGAGCCTACAACCTATAAAGAGGCTCTGAAGAGTTTAGAATTTGAAAAATGACTTCAAGCCATAAAGTCTGAAATGGATTCCATGTTTGAAACCCAATTTTGGACTTTGGTTGACCTACCCAAAAGGATAAAATCTATAGGGTGCAAGTAGATTTTCAAGAAGAAAATCGACCTGGATAGTAATGTGATTACCTATAAAGCGAGGCTAGTCGCTAAAGGTTATCATCAAAGATAAGGAGTTGACTATGATGAGACATTTAACCCTGTAGCTATGCTTAAATCCGTTAGAATACTCCTAGCCACTGCTACTAATTATAATTATGAGATATGAAAAATGGATGTGAAGATGACTTTCCTAAATGAAAACCTAGTTGAGGATATGTATATGATACAACCTAAGGGCTTCATATCCAATGATGGCAAAAAGGCATGTAAGTTTCAAGAATCCATTTATGGATTGAAGCAAGCATATCGGAGTTGGAATATCCAATTTGATGGGAAAATCAAAGAGTTTGGTTTCTCACAAAATCTAGATGAACCTTACGTGTACAGGGGCAAGCTTGGCCCTGACTTGGAAGAAGGTTAATAGGAGTGTTATCATATTTTTTGTGTTATATGTGGATGACATATTACTAATAGGAATGATGTCTCAAGTTTGCAATTTGTCAAAATTTGGTTGTCTAGGAATTTCTCCATGAAGAACTTGGAGAAGCAACTTATATTAGGAATAAAGATCTATAGAGATAGATCAAGGAAGTTGCTAGGTCTTTCATAGTCTACATACATAGGTAAAGTGCTCAAAAGGTTTAGTATGGAGCAGTTCAAGAGGGGGTTTCTTCCCATGACTCATGGGATAAAACTCTCGAAATCTATGTGTCCTAAGATGCAAGATGAGAGGACTCGTATGAGTTTGATCCCGTATGCTTTGGCTATAGGATCAATCATGTATGCTATGTTATGTACAAGACCTGATATATCGTATGCTCTAAGTAATGCAAGAAGATATCAATCGGACGCTTAAAGTACTTGAGAAGGATGAATGATGTATTCTTGGTATATGGAGATGGAGATCTCGTAGTGAGCAGGTATATAGATGCCAGTTTTCAATCTGACTAGGATGACTCCAAATCCCAGTCAGGTTACGTTTTTACACTAAATGGTGGAGCAGTCAGTTGGAAGAGTTCCAAACAAGAGACAACTGTAGATTAAACGTCCGAGTCAGAGTACATTACAGCTATGGAAGCAGCAAAAGAAGCTGTTTGGATCAAGAAGTTCATTATGGATCTTGGAGTGATTTTGAGCATTGTAGACCTGATACTGTTGTATTGTGACAACATTGAGGCTATTACTTAATCCAAGGAACCAAGGTCTCATCAGAAGTTCAAGCCCGTACTCAAGAGATATCACCTGATCAAGGAGATCATTGATAGAGGTGATGTAAAGATAGAGAGAGTGCCTACAGATCAAAACATCGCAGATCCTTTAACTAAGCCACTTCCTCAAATGAGATTTTATTATAGTGTACTAGCTTATGGTATTAGATACAAAGGCGATTGACTTTAGTGCAAGTAGGAGATTGTTAGAGTAGTGCTTTAAAGGAAATCACCTTTAACACTTTTGTACAAACTTTATTTTAATTAATAAAGCGAAAGGTAATTTTCATTAATTTGATATTCATTTATTTGTGAGTTGATGTCGTTCTTAAATCGAATTAATGGAGTCCATGTTACAAAACATAGCATGAAGGAAATCATGATGAGATTATGATAATGAGATTCTTAGTATGTCCAATTATGTTAGTATCTAAATTATCCTTAGTCATAGGATTAATGAGATAGGACATTGTTAATTCGGATAGACTAGCATATGTTACACTCATTGATTTGATCAAACAATCGATCTCATAAACTGTAAACATAAGATGTTTAGAGTTAACATGTGGATGCTTACTAAGAGTAGTAAGTACATCAGATGACCCGCTAGTGATTAATCTCATCATAGAAATGGTGTAAATATCTTTAGACTTAAGTTACTCAAGGATATCTTGGATACTAATCATATGCTTTGACACCATTCCTTGTTGCCTCAAGATGAGGTCGCTTATAGGGTGGTGATTGGGTACAGCTATTAGTATTCGAAGGTAATGGGTCGCCAATAAAGGATTCACCACTTCTGATAGAAGGAGATGATACCGACAACCTCTTTCCAGGGTTATTACTTGGGAGTCTCTGGTTAGAGCAATTATGTGTCATGAAGAGAGTCTTCAATGACACATAGTGTAATGAGATCCCCAGGACAAGAACTAACATCACTTAGACTAGATCTGACATAGCCAATCTAGTGGGAGTTGACACATAACCCGTACTCCAAACCAAGTGGGGTATAGGATGATGAAGGGATGAATTGTTCAGTAATTGACTACGGAAAGGTTCGTAATTCTAATAATTAACTATCGAAGAGTTCGAGTGTTAATCTACTTACATTCCACTAAATTGGCATCATGAAACCCTTCATGATTTGCTCGAATTAAGAGTTAATTCAAGTGACCAAAATTACTGGGAACCTAAGGGTTACACGCATAAAAGATTGGATGAAAAACAAAGTATACATGATTGTCAATTAAGTAGGCCACAATTGTGGTTTATAGGTCACGATTGTGACTAACTTAATAACAGGTGGTACATAAGTGAGTTCTTCACTTATGACACACAAATTTTTAGCCATAAAACAAACTCAATAGAGAGACTAAGGGTCTAGAAGAGTTTTGGAAGTTGAGAGGAGTGATCTTGAGATTTATTCATGCAATCTTAAGCAATTGTTGCATGAGATTAACTGTATGAAACTTGGTCTTGATCTAACTCTCAATAGAGCATCTACTTGAACTCATCTTGTTTGGTGCTCTAACCACCCTTACACATTGATTTTTCTTCATCTTTGCCTGGTCTCTAGAGGCTAAGGAAGGTGTTTGGTGTTTAATACAACCTAAAGAATGAGAAGATTCAAGAAAGGAGGAGTATTTGCAAGGTATATATGCTATAATTTCATGTTCTTATAATCTATTTATACATGCACATAGATTTTGGATTTTCTGGGGATGACGTGGGGTTGAAATTTTGATTTTGACACTTCCACTACCTTGCCATGTATGTGATGCATGGATCCATGACTCCCTAACAATTTTGATATTAATTAAATAAATAATATATATAATCAATCATGATCAAAATAGAAATTAATATTATTTTAAAATTTTTATAAAATATATAATAAAAACAAACTAACAGCATAAAACATAAATTCAACCAAACAAAATTTCAAGTTAGAACTAAAAATAATAAAGTATAATGTAACAGGCCTGACAATTTCTAATATTATTTCGTTTGAACTCCCTATTAATTTTATGTACCATAAAATTTCTTTTACACATATAACTTAATTAACTGAAATGTAAAATTTTGAAATAAAATAAAAAATTAGAAGATCAATTGCAAAGGCTACATCATTGTTTTATCCTTTTTCCATTTACATCAGCTAAGAAAAGAGTAGTCATAAAATAGAAGTAATCATAAATTGTGAAGCAAAAGATGTATCAAATTTTGTCATCTTAATTCTTAACTTTGATATATAATGTAATAGGCTTTTAAATCATTCCGAACAAGGCTTTGAGTGGAGCATTAACATGTAAAACTATATGAAGCTTTCCTTCCTTTAATAAGAAAGAGATGGTTCACATATAGAACAATGATAGTAGTGATTAAAGACAATAGTGGAAAGTAAAGATGATATGAAGTTTTAACCATACATAATCCTACTTGGTTAAGTCGTCTTGAACTATTTGGCATGCCTTTTTCATGTCTTAATTCTTGTTAGATGATGGCCAAGATTCATCAATGACTAGATAAAAGTTCTTGCATTGTTAAAGAGCAAATAGTGAGTATCATATGATCTAGTTCAGGTTAAGTAAAAACAATTCCATATTTCACTAAGTTGCACTAATTTAGTGAGATTTTTTGTCTAACATTTAGTATGTATTATAACTTAAAGTAAAAAATATATATTATAAGCATTTTTTTGTAAAGGAGCAACTAATAACCAAATTATTTCACAATAACTTTAGCAATTTTTTATCGAACACCTTGTGAAAATGTGTGAAGAGACGTTTAGGACAATAATAAACACCACCGTCGGATATAACATAGTAATGGACATTACTGATATATATATGTGTTTACAATATCTTACGAGGACTTGCAACAAATTATCATATATCCAAAATTATGAAATAAAATTTCTTTAAGGTTAGTTACTATGCAATAACTACATTTTTTAGATATCAATTTTTTATATGGATAACATCAAACAATAATAACTAACAAATAACATAAGATATGATAATTGGTTGACCAAATTTGCATATCTTAATTTTATAACATATTTGGTAATTGTTATAAAACTAACGTAAATTACTATTACACTTACTCCACTAAAGTACTAAGTGTTTGAATTGTACCTCCAACTTTTAATCCATGTTTTCCAATATTCAATAACAATTTTATGATAATTCCTTATGCTAATCTTTATCGATATAACACTCCAAGTCCAAATTGGCTTAATAACAACTTCGATTCAGCACTACGAGAATCATAAGTTTGAATAATAGCTAGTGAGTAAATTGATTATTAGTCCTTTTGATATTAGGGATAGCAGATGGGCCTGGGCCGGCTCACCCCTCCTCGCCTTGCCTTGTCCTGAAGTTAGCAGGCTAGGCCTGGGTTGACTGAATCTCAAGCCCAGCCTTTCTAAAAAATTTGTGCCTCAAGCTAGGCTTAGACTCGAGCTTCCTGAAACTAGCTTGGCCCGAGGCTTAACTTTAATAAGCAAAATGACGTCGTTTTTGTATTTTTTATTTTTACGAAAAAGACTAGGCCGAGTTGGGCCTGATTAGGCTCGAGCGTGGGCTAGTTGTCTTAGGCCCAATTACCCGAGCCCAACTTGTCTTATTGCCATCCCTATTTGATATGCTAATGAAGGCTCTTACCTTTCCTCTCTTTTCTGGTATGAGATTGTAATAGTCACCTTATATATGGGATCTCACAATCTCTCATCTTTGAACTTTTGATAAGCCCAATCCACAATTTAAAATCTCTCCCCATCTTTTAATATGTAATTGAATTAAAAGGTTACTAGGAGCTATCTATTACTTATGATCTTATGGTTGATGCTACTTCTTCCACGCGTCATTAAGTTTCAATATCATACTATTAGAAATTTTAATTTAATACAATTTGTAATACTCCAAATCTAGACTGTCTTACCAACAACTCTAATTCAGTGTTATAAGAGCCATATACTTGAAAATAGCTAGTTAACATGTTAATTAGTAGTCTTTTACTTAAGCTTATAAAGGCTTTCACATCTTTTCTTTTTGATATAGGGTTATGATATCCACCTTCTATATCGAATTTCATATTTAATGTATTGAGATGTCACTTAAATGGACATATTATACATCTAAAATATTTATAAGCACTTACCCAATTTTTTAGGTAGCCATATCTGTACCATTTTATTGCTACATTATGTCATCATCAGACCAATGGATTTATATAATTATAGGGCTATCCAACTTCCCCAAAAAATAGTCTCATAGACCTCTTTAACTAAAGGAAAGTTGACATCCTTATTGGCAACAAATTTGTCAAATTGTCCATTATCTTGCAATGTGCCAACTTGCTTCCATAGTTGTCCAAGAAAGCTTCTTTTACCTTGCAAAAGAAATATAATACACATCGGATTAATAAACAACACCTAAACACTCCTATCTATGCTATTGTTGCAAATAGATTTGTTAAGGCAACACTTATGGTTGATAAATCACACTACTAGTTACCATTCGCCGCTTCTCATTATTGGTTCAAAATTAAAAAATTTAAATCAATCCATTTACTTCATCTTCTAATACACTTGTTCAATAATCTAATCACAGATCCTTACCAACCAATCCTTGGAACTACTCATTCATTGGTAGCTCTTTATTATTAAAAAAGATAAGTATCCTAAATACCAATACTGCAACTTTACCCATACGCAACAACTTGAACTTCCTTTGTGTTTATCATACATTATTATTCATCATATGATTCAGAAGTTCCTGAATGCTTTTTCAACTTGCTATTTTTCTTCCTTCTTAATCGACAACACATTCAAGATTGTTTTCTTTAAGCATTTCTTTACATAATATGATCCATTGCAGATAAAATAGGTTATATTTCTAGGCAAAATGGTGAGAATGTTGTCCATTCTTGCCTCTCTCCAATTGTCCAATAGATTGCTCTTCAATTTACTTGTCATTTTCATTATTGTTGGAGGTTTTTTCCTTACCCTTATTTAGCTCCAAATCCACTAGCTTGTCAGTCACTATAATAGCATTAACAAAGTCCTAGAAACTTGCCTCTAAAGGTTAATTTATGTCTAAGATTTGAGTTCGACAAAAAATTAACGAGCTTGTCTTCCTCTGATATATTTTATATGCCCATTAATAATGAATTGAATACTTTCACAAAAAATGATAAAAAATAGGAGATTGGTGACTTACCTAAATGAACTGAAACTTCCAGTAATGATTCCTCTAAATATGGGTCATTTTTAAAGAAAAAAGTTTATCAGTTTTGTAAAAAGTCCTGAGAGTTTTTCGTAGAGCCCTAGATGTTCAGAAATGGTGGTCGGATGATGAACATATGAGTGTTAAAAGTTGGGAGTGAATAGTAACCTATAGGGAAAAGAGTTTAAGAGAGAAATGAACTTAAGCTTTCTTAAGCTCAACTTATACTTTTATAGGCATTTCTCCTTATTGGTTAATTATGAGTAATTTAACAAAAATTTGGATGGTGGGCTGAAATCCTGAAATCCTATAATATGGAACTTTAGGATATTAATGCCAAGGCATATGTAAAGGGCAGGACTGGTCAAGCGAGTTCAAGTGCTCAACAACAACAAAAAGAGGATTCGACCAACAAAGAATTCGAGGAGGAAGAAGATGCAGAAGAACCAGGATGGAAGAAGGTACTGGACACAATCTCTGCAAACACCAAGGTAATTACGGATACACTTGCGGAGAACTTCAGAAGGATGAAAGAGATGGCCTGAGCCTAACGACGCCAGAGCTAGGATATATGTCGTATTCATCGCTATTTTGAATCTTAGGGCATTTAATTACCACCTCTAACCCCATCCCCGCCTCCATCGCCATAAGCTTTGTTCTAACCCTCTTTCTTTTTAAATTCAGCCTCATTTTTTATTTTGCTTTTGTTTTTGTTTTTGTTTTACTTTAATTTATGTTTCTTCTTTCTTTATTTGTTTGTTTGTCCCCTTCTCACATTGAGGACAATGTGTTCAAGTCTGGGGAGGGTTATGTGTTTTATTTGAACATGAAATTTGCATATTATAGTTGTTAGGATGCATTATGTAAATTGTGTGAATGTTTCAATGGCTTAGATGAATTGAAATTGATTAATTTTGAACATGGTCTATTAGGTTGTAGAGAATTATTAGCTTGCAGAATTAGTGAACTGGGGTTCTTTAAATAAATATGCAGCTTAATTAGGATTTAGTGTTTAAGTGTATCCCTCTAAATTGTCACATTCATTCATGATTTGATGTAACATCCCCTCACCAATTGGAAAGGGTATTTTGGTCATTTTGAATGGGTTAGAATCATTGAAAGTGTTTCAGATATATTACCTACGGGCGTCCCGGTGCGTACCCTAGGGTAATGGGGTGTTACAGTTGACCTCTCCCTGAGCATTTCTATTTCACATATAAATTCAACAATTACTTACTTTCCTCTATCAATTCTACAATCATTGCTTGACAATTATTTTTGCTTAAGATGTGTGGCTAAACATGTCGGGTAAAATCATGCTAAACTTGTTGGTATTTGTTATAGTTTATACTCTTACAGTCAATCAATTGGATGCAAATTAATGTATGATATTATTTTAATTAATGAAAAGACTTTATTTATTTTTATATGCTAATTTAATTAATTGGAATAATTGATGTATAATTGAAATTATGATGAGATTATAATTATGAGATTCAATTTACATTTATATATTATTCCTAAATGTTCTTAGTTGTAGTTTCATCAAGACGAGATATTGTTGAAATGATAATACTAGCATATATTATGCTTCTTTCTTATGAAGAAAGTATATGATCTCATAAATTAAAGAATGGAGATATTTAAACTAATGTGTGGGTGATTATTAGAGGATAAGTCACTGAACTGATGTAGCACCCCATTCTCGCAAGACACGTACCTGACATCCTAACTGAAATTAGAGTTCCTGCCCTGTGAGGGTGGCATGCTAGCACACTCAGTTAGTCAAACGTTTGAAACTCAGTACAAAAATTTCAAAATTAACACACGCGTATGCGGAAATCAATAATTGAAATGGCCCATTTTAATCATAAACTTTTTTAATCACTGTAATACAGTCATCAGAATTTCAATAGCCACTTGAGCCTATTACAAATACAAAATACTTGTAGTCATAGTTTTATTACATTGCAAAATCATTTACAAACATCTCCAATTTGGAAAGTTATTACAAAACAGAAACGCTCGAATACATAAGTTACAATAATTGCAGAAGGCTTTAATTGATACAAAATAAAGAAAACAAATGCAGACACAAACTGATCTTGAACTCAATCTCTTACTCGGTTGTGGTGTATACTCCTCGAATACATAAGTTACAATAATTGCGGAAGGCATTAATTGATACAAAATAAAGAAAACAAATGCAGACACAAACTGATCTTGAACTCAATCTCTTACTCGGTTGCGGTGTATACTCCTGTTTGTCTAACAGGGTAACTCTTCAGAGCCTAAAAAAGATTGTAATTTTTGGGTGAGTTTTGCGAACTCAATGAGGTAGCCATCATCGATGGTTCACTCTATTCATGCAACACCTCAATACACATAACATGTAATTTACATCTTTACATTTAACATAATTCTTCACATGTCACAGCCTCACTTACAAGTAGTCTGAAAATATTTAGATTATAACTTTCACACTACTGAGCCCAATTGAATGATTTTGGTGTCCTTAGAAACTTATGAGATAGAAGGACAAGTTTGCCACTTTAGAGAGGAATTCGTGCGAAATTTTCACAAGTTTGCCACGACGAAACTTAGAGTTGGCCGCGGAGAACTTTAACTGAAAGAAATGCTAGCTAAACCTTCAAGTTCACCGCAGCGAAGCAAGGAGTTGGCCGCAGCGAACTTCCACAGACACATACCCAAATTTTCAACTTCAGGTCAGATTTTGAGACTCTTTTAAATAGAATTTGAATTTAACTTCTTCATAACAATTGTATCTGTACGTCTCTAATTTAATTTAAATTAAGAATCATCTCAATTAGATAACTAGAGAAAAAGTTATGGTTAAAAGATTGAAGCATACTCAGTGAACGTTTTCCAGCCAATAATCTTCGAAATTTCCAGATTTGAGACCTAACATATCTTGTACAAAGATCATCATTTTCTACTTCATTTACTCCTCATTTTCCACTCTGTTTCATCTCAATATCATTCACCAACAAAGCATGATCTACATTTGATCATTCATCCAAAAATAAGACATGTTCATATACTTATTCATCAACTTCCAATTCTCATTAAAACATCCTTTTCACAACCAATCCATCTTAAAAACATGTGTAACATAACCCATAGTTTCTTATTCATCATATACAGCATCAATCATCCATAAAACAACTCCTAACCCATTATTTAGCATTTATATGAAGCAAAACATACGGAGCAAAACATCTATATATATATACATATAGATGTTTTGCTCATATAAATGCTAAATAAAACATATGTAACATAACCCATAGTTTCTTACTCATCATATCCAACATCAATCATCCATAAAACAACTCCTAACCCATTATTTAGCATTTATATGGAGCAAAACATCTATATATATATGTGTGTGTGTGTGTGTATGTGTTCATTTCTTTACCAAAACTCCTTATCATGATCATTCAACCTCCAAAACATCTCTATAAATCATTACTCATCAAGCATATATATATATATAAGCAAGAAATTTACAAACTCTTCATCATCCATGACACATATATACACAAAATACCATTTCATGCCTTAACCTCTAACTATCATCATAAATGCTCCATTTAACATTGCCCATAAAATTAAAACATGACTTACTTGATTTAGATACCAAATCTTCAAACTCTTTAAGAAAATCAATAAATTACCTTACTTCAAACACAACCCACTGTCATCACCATCTTGAGGGTTGGAAGGTTAGGGTTTTTGGTGGGAATGAAAGAGAGAGCAAAGTGAAAGAGTAGCAAATGGAAG
>JAOQMP010047669.1:0-11119 GCA_027563575.1 Erythroxylum pedicellare | reverse complement strand
ATTTCGAGAATTATTGGGTTTTGCATTTTTTGTATTTTGTATTTTGAAATTGATGATATATTGTGGCATGAGATGCCATTAAAGCTTCGTGAACACTTATCTTATGATGTTAATGAAATACGAATTGTGTATGGATGATATGAGTTGAGTTGGAATTAGATATATTTGAAGAAGTTTTCCACTTGAGTTGATAAACTTCAAACATGAATTATTGTTATATATATATATGAGATGTTATGGAAAAGAAAGATAGGAATTATGAATGATGAGATCTAGTGAAATATGAAGAATCAAATGAATTGAGATTGAGAGTTTGATGAATTCCAATTGGTAGTTGAAATCGTTATGAATGATATTGCAATAGAGGAAGTGAAGTTGGGATGAATTTTAAGTTTTTCATGAGGGTAAAATGTGTATTCTGATTTCAAGGGCAAATATGTATTAATTTAAGATGAATTATACCAAGTTTCCTTCATAAAAGTTGTAGCTTATCCTCTTGGCTTTTCAATGGTATAAAGTACACAATTTTTGGATATCGGAGTTGAGAGTTATGATCATTACAAGTTAGGATGTCGTAGAGAATGTGTATACCAAACAACTAGAGTTAATGAAGTGATATCACACTAGAAAGAGTTGAATTTAGGAAGATTATGAGTAAAAGGGATGCTAGGATGGATGTAGGAGCCATTGGAAAGCCATTGGAGAAGGGAAAAGTTAGTAAGACCCAAAGGTCACACGGTTAGGCCGTGTATATTCACACTGCCCATATATTCCTGATGCAGAAAATTTGCCAGACCCCTGGGTTACACAGTCTGCCCATGCGAATTCACACAGTCCGTGTTTTCAACCTCCAAACAAAATTGCCAGACCTAAAAGTTACACAGTCAGACCGTGTATATTCACACTGGTCGTGTGTTCCTAGCATAGAAGCACAATCAGACTTGAAAGTTACGCGGCCTACTCGTGTATATTCACATGGTCCATACTTTATTGAAATGGTAGAATTTCACTTAAGAGTCTTCATAAAATTTGTAGATTTAGAAGTCCTATTTCAAACTGTTCAAGAATGAACTAAATCCAATATCTCTAGTGAAAGTTATACCCATTGTCCCAAGATCGGTTCAACATAATTGAGAACATGAGCATGGTTAATTCTTTTGGCCAAAACTTCATAACCCGACCTCCAAATTAAGCGATTCTTGAAGAAAAAAATTTCTAAGACGTTAGCTATCTTTCCACAAAGATTACTAGCCTTCTGTGTTGATTTCAAAAAGATTGATGGAAAGAAAATGAGGGATTGGTTGGAAGAGCATGAATTGGTCATGAACATACTTTGATATTTTGATGATATCTTTATCTGTAGAGCTCCAAATGAAATTGTTCTTGTTTCAAAATAAGCTGGAGACATAGAGCTACAATTTTCTGAAGAATTCAAATTGTAATTAGTTTTGGAGTTTCCAAAAATCTTTTCTAAAATAGGAAAAATAAGTTTGATTTTTATGATTCCGTTGGATGGGCTCGCCCTTGTGGTTTGAGATGTTATGGGAATGAAAGGGAACCAATGATAGCTAAAGAGATTCCATGGAAATAACCATATAGATTAATTGTTCACGTTTTATGACTCCGAATGTTAAGCTCTAAAAACAGGGTCCAACAAAAACAAGAGGTAAATCAAATTGTTTGAGGATACAACAACAAGGAGAAGATAGATTAACAAAACGAAGGCTTTGGATATAAGAAGAAGGAGAGGATAGTGCAGCAAGGAATTAAAGCTACAACAAAGGAGTCAGTAATACTCTTCATGTTCTTTATTTCTGTTATTATACTTATACCATATCATGTATAGATTGGCATGATGATTTGGATATATTGCTTCTGCTGTAAATAAGATTTCTAAAAAGTTTTGAAATCTACCAGTTCTCCAAATATGGCATGCTTTCTTTTCCCGATCCAACATAAATTTCATCATGTTTTAAAGCATAGTTTGATATGTGTTTAGCCGCTAATTCAATCACTTGGTATGTATTTAGGTTAAAATTGTGTTAGTTTGTGATTTATTTATGTTTTACGTGTTTTATTGGTGAATACAAGTCTTTGAGCTTAAATATTATATTTTTGAGGTACCTTTATGTGTTTACTAGTATTTTCGAGTGAATATTGAAGAGTGGAGGAGTTTTGGATGAAATATGTGCCACAACACATGCCCACTATTGTGACATGTAGGCCATAATCATAAAAAAAGCTCCAGGTTTAGCCTATGACCGTTGCCTGCATACCATGATCATGATAAAAGCTTAAGGAATAACCCACGATCATGGCCTGTATGTCACGATCGTGATAGAAGGCTCAGATGTGAGCCATGAATATGGCTTATGTCGGGCAAACATGCAGAGGTTCTATTTTGAGGGACTTTTTGGACCATTCATATCCTAAAAAACCCTAGGGTCACCCAAAACATAAAAGAGTATAAAAAGAACATAAAGAGGAAGAGAACAGGGGTTTCGATGCAGCCACTTTTGAAACCCTAAAGTAAGAATACCTATTTATATATAGAATTGAGATGGATAGTATGATGTTAGGATTCAATCCCCTCCTCTTAGGATCAACACCTCTTATACTACAATCACGACCTGTGCGCTTGTGTATTTGAGGGCTTATAAATTTTAAAGCTTCAGGGAGGGTGAAGATTAGTTTAGTTCTCTTAGTCTAAGGCGTTTTAGTTAGTTTTAAGTTTTTTGCATGAACATAAGAGTTACAAGGATTCCGAGTCATATAACTAAATCTGTAGAGCTTGACATCACTCGTTTAAAATGTTCAATTAGAAGAGCTCCATGTGAAGAAGAAGAAGAAGAAACCACAAAAGAAGCAATGGCTGAGGAGTTTCATCAAAAGTTAGGTCAGGGAGTGGACTGAGGGCATCAATCAAAAAACCCTTATGGACTTCATAAGACCAGGCTTCAATTCAGCTAATCAAGGTTTGGCTAGGCCACTCATGTAAATAGCTTCCTTTGAAATCAAACCCACTCTCCCAAACATACGTCAACAAGATGTGCAATTTTATTAATTAACGAATGAAGACCTGAATATACATTAAGGGATAGAGCAAAAGCTTTCGTTATCATAAGATGTCAGAGGATGTTGTAAGAATTAAACTCTTCCTTTTTACATTAAGGGATAGAGCAAAAGCTTGGTACCATTCTCTTAACCTAAATAATTTCACCACATGGGCCCAATTAGTTTGTGCTTTCTTAGATAAATAATTTCCCCTTACCAAGACTACGAAGATTATCAAAGAGATCACAAAATTTCAACAAAGTAATGGGGAATCGATTTATAAAGGGTGGAAGCGATACAAATACTTTTAAAGAAAATGTCCCCTCTATAACCTACCTAAAGAATTTCTTTTGTAAATGTTCTATAACGGAGTAACCCTACATATGAGAGGCACAATTGATGCGGCATTAGGAGGATCACTTATGAGAAATGGTAGATTAAGTAGAAGAGCTGTTAGAAGAAATGGTGAGTAATATCTATTTATGGATGAAGGAGCGAAGTAGACAACCCACAAATCTCTATAAGCATAAAGGAGTTGTAGCTGTCAATAAAATGATAGAAATGTAGGCTAAAATTCATAATTTAACTCGATAGATAAACAACATGAAGGCTTCATCATGAAATACAGTAAAATCCATTCAGTTGAAATGTGAGCTCTGTGGGCAAATGGATCATGATATAGTCGATTGCTTATTAATGAAGGATAATGGATCAGAGCAAGTAAACTACATGAGAACCTAATATGGTCAAGGAAGGGGAAATAATCCCTACTCCAACACATACAACCTTGGGTGGAAAAATCACCCAAACTTCTCTTGGTCAAACAATGCTGGAGGACAGCTCAGACCTCAAGGACTACCAGGTTTCCAACAAAATAAACCGAGTTTAATGAAATCCAAATTAGATAAAATTTTAGATAAAATTGAAGGTATGAAGGATGCACATAAGGGTTGGAAGGAAAGTTTGAGTAAGTTACAAAGAATGATGCGTCCTCAATACATAAATTGGAGGTCTAAATAGATCAATTGGCATAAGCAATAGTGACTCAAAATGTAAGAACCCTTCCAATTAACACCGAGTCCAATATGAAAGAATGAATCATAGTCAGTACATAAGCAATCGAAGAGGAATCACACCAAGTTGAAGATAATAAAGGGAAGGAGATAAATAAGGTTGATAAGAATGTTTTTCGAAGTGAACCTTAATTAAAAACAAACTAAAAGCATCAACACAGAAAACCCTATACTATTTTAGGACAATGAAAGTCAAATCCATTCAAGGATAAGGGGAAGGAAGAGTTGCCAGGGAATAAGGAAGGTTCGCTATTAGAGGTATGATTTTCTTGAGATAAGGAAGTACCAACCCTGATTCCACTCCCAATCAAAGTCATAAGGAAATCGAAGGAAGCTGAGTTAAACGAAGTGGTAGATATAATTGAGCAATTGGAAGCATGGCTTACACCAATAGAATCAATAAAGGGAAAGGTGGAAAAAGAATTGGAGCAAGAAAAGAAATTGACAACACCACCAAAGAAGAAGGATCCAAGGGATTTTTTATATCCCCAGTAGTATTAAAGGTGTCAAAATAGAGAGAGCATTCGCTGATTTGGGAGCTAACATAAACTTGATTTCATATTCTTTATATTAGAAGCTGGGATTCAATGAGATAGTCCCTACTAAAATACTGGTAAAAACGACATATAAGTTAGTTCATCATTCGAAGGGTATCATACATGATGTGCATGCTCGAGTGGAAAAGTTCAACTTTCCACGAACTTTTTCCTAATGGATATAGAAGAAGATGTGGAAACCCCAGTTATCCTTGGGCGGCCATTTTTGGCCACTACTCAATTAATTATTAATGTAGATGGGGGTGAGCTAACTCTAAGGGTAGGAGAGAAGCAGGTATCTTTCACCATAACCAAGAATTAAAAAAGTCCTCTCCAACCTATGGTCATCATGAAGGGAACATATCTTGGTGGAGAAAAAGAGAAGAATGATGATAAAAAATGGTCTTTGGAAAATAACAAACCTTGAAAAAGAAGGGGAAGAAAAAAGCGGGAAAAAGAAAGTGGCAGTACAAGCAACCAGGTGGTATGCATGCATTTTATAAGATTGATAATTGAGTCACCACCGAAGAATTCTCTTAAACCATCTTGAGTAAAGAAGACCTTTAAGCTAATGACGTTAAAGGTAGCACTACATGGGAGGTAACCTATGGTTTTAAATTACCAGTTATTTCTTTGATTTTAGATAGTTTAAACTCTATAGTTTGGATGTTTTGGTTTCAAATAAATACCATGGAAGAGTAGGGCATTAATTTTGATAAAGATGATTGGGAAGGAAAGTATAATAAGGTCATAGTGCTAAAAAGAAGTTAGGAAAGGATCTTAGGGATTGTGTCCAAGGACAAAAAGTGAAAAAAAAAAGAAATGGTGAAATTATTACAAGCCACAAATTTTTACCAATTTACCTTTCCTTCGCTTATATATTCATTTCCTACTTTAGTTTTTCACTCACTTTCATTTTAACTTTGTCTCTCTAAGTTAGAACCTCTAAACGCTCTCCCTTCTCTCTAACTAACTTCCAAATTTCCACTTTTTTCCAACTTACAACTCATTATACTGTGCATTAAGCACTCAGTTGCAACCAATCATTAGGTAAAAATCAAGTCTCAAGCCGAGGGCGAAGGAATAAGGCAATGGTCCCAAAATACACAGAGGAGGAAGGTATTTGATTCCAATCTCTTAATGTTAAACAAATAGTGGTCCCAAAATACCTTGATTTTGCTACGCTTGATAGCTAGAATTGCGAGATAGGGTCAAAAATTTAGCAAAAAGAATTTAATAGTGCAAGTTCATACACTTCCAATACCTTATCTACCAGGAGCTCACCCTCAAATTCTTTACTTTTCTTCAATTTGAACCTAGTAAACCTAAGAAAATGTGGTTTAGGTTACAGGGACAACCTTATGAACTGAACATTGAAATTATGTTTGATATTTGTGGTTTCCTTGAATCCTCCATTGTCAATCAGCACGATGACTTTCGTGCTTCCCACTATTGGAATAAGCTCAGTAGGATGGAATGGTTCGACACTAAGAAATCCCACAACAAAATTATATAAACCTATAAGCACTTATTGTTATGTAAGTTTATGTGTGAAATGATTTTTGACAAATCAGAAACCAACAAGTGCTTAATGAAGGAATTTTTCTGTTGTGGTGTATGGATCATATCATCTCAGTGTGCACCTTGACATATGTTGTGAATGCAATTATTAGGACTCTACGTAAGAGCACCAACAATGTAGGTATAGGTTACTTGGTTTTCTCCATTGCTGGGTACTGTGGTGTGGATTGTAGTGGTATAATCATCTAACTCCCTGATTTTCTAAATCACCATCACTTATGGCATGCTAAAATCCTAAAGTCCCATAACCTAGAACTCCGAGACATTAACCAAAAAATTTATGTGAAGATTAGGGCCAGTCAGGCGAGTTCTAGCACAGTGCCACCTCATCAGGCAGAAGAGGACTCGACTAGCGTGGAGCCCGATGAGGAAAAAGACACAGAAGAACCTAGTCAATATCGTGTAGTATCTAAGGTGTTGATCTCATAAGGAGGAATAATCTAGTCCTAAAATTTAAGGCCAAAATAATTCACAGAAATTCAAAAGATGGCAAAACTAAAACAAGATTTCAAATTAATCATGTAATTCAATCCAAAAATTAATTATGAAAATATTAAAAATTTAGCTATCTCAAAACACTCAAAAACTAACCTAAGAAAACTATCAATTGAGAGAAAGGGGAATTTACCTATTTTTAACATTAATCTAATCGATTATGACTTACCAAATTATTGGTTATACACGATCCTAGGGTTGATTACTTTCGTTCGAGTTATAACCATTTAGCCTAAATTATAAACCCTAATCTAATTATGAAAAACTGCAATTTCTCAATTATAACCTATCTAAAACCCTAATTATATCTAAAATTGTCCAGCAAACTATCGAGAACTTATAGGAGATCTCTCTTTACATAATTATTGATTTGATTAATTTCTCACTTTTATTAAATTACTTAACTCTCGTTAGCCCAATTTAATGATTTTTCATTTGATTCACCATCTTAGTTTATTACCAAATCATGCAATAACATAAATCAATCACAATAAATCCAATAAACATAGAAACAATCAGACTTCATTAAATCAAAGATAGAAAAACTCGAAGGTGAGTTTAGAACATCTCAATATTCACAAATCATATTATCAAATAGCTATTCCCAGTTTTATACAATAATAAAAATGGTAAATAATAGGAAATATGATCTTAGATGGAGACGGGAGGCAGTGACGTCGAAAACTCCTTATCCAAGAAGTACATCAAGGTCAGCTTCTTCTTCACTTCTCTCTTCCTTCTTCTCTTTCTTGATGTCTTAACAATTCTCTCTAGGGTTTCTCTCTAAAAATGGTTAATGCAAAAACTCCTTCATCATCTTTATTTTATTCTTTATGTACCTTTTGTGTTATGGGCAGCCTTAGGGTTTTTTTGATGTCTGAAAAGTCCAAAAACTAGCTCAAAACTTGACATTTTTTAGTGTCTATGCATCTGCTCAATGCAAGCCACGTCCATGGGCCATATCTGAGCCTTCTGTCATGATTGTGTGCCATATCTTAGGCTTCTGTCACGATATGGGTCATGATCGTGGGTTGACTCCAATGCTTTTGTCATAATTATGGCCTATTGTGCCACGATCATAGGTCGTTGTTTCGACTCAAGTGTCTCTAAGACTTCTCTATTCTTTAATGTTGACCCTGAAACACTAACAAACACATCAATATACCTAAAAAACATAATAATTAAGCTCAAAGACTTGTACCAACCTACAAAAACACTTAAACACAAATAATTAACTAACTAATACAATCCTAACCTAAACACATACTAAACGATTGAATTAACAATTAAATCCATGTCAAACTAAGCCTTAAAATTTGATGCAATTCAAACTTATCAGAATGAGTTCACTAGATTGGAGTGGTTTGATGCTAAAAATGCTCACATCAACATTATACCAACCTATGAGCATTTCTTGTTAATAGTTTTTGGCTCCTAATAATGTTGTTTTTGGCTCCTAATAATGTTGTTTTATTCATTCTTAGCGTCAAAATGCTCTAACCCAATTAGTTTAGTCCTAT
The DNA here is from genome assembly GCA_027563575.1 of Erythroxylum pedicellare. Taxonomy (NCBI): domain Eukaryota; kingdom Viridiplantae; phylum Streptophyta; class Magnoliopsida; order Malpighiales; family Erythroxylaceae; genus Erythroxylum; species Erythroxylum pedicellare. The sequence continues at coordinate 2,860 of JAOQMP010047669.1, read as the reverse complement.
AGGGGTTGACATAAAAATCATCATACTAATCCACTACGGATGACTTGGGGAAATCGCAAATTTCATACATAGTCTCATAATCAAGCCCATAAGGTTTTCCCTGCAACCTAAATCACAATTCCATAGGTTTGTTGGATTCGAATTGAAGGGATGTAAGGTAAGTTCTTCATAAATTGGGAATTGAAATTGAATGAACTTTCCCCATTGAATTCTCTCTGCTAACCTTGTCTCGCAGTTTTAATCTATCTAAAGTTTCAAAAAGAAAATACTTTGGAACCATAATTTACTTGCTGTGAAGAGAATAAAGTTGGGTACCTTCCTCATCTAAGAAGATTAGGAAATATGATCCATAATCAGCTGCCGTATTGCTTTTCCCTAGTTCTGAGAATGGGCTTTGCTATGCTGATTGATTGTGCCTTATTATTTGCTTAATGCACGGCATAATGGCTTGTAAGTTGGTGGAAGTTGGAAGAACTCTGGAAGTTTGAAATTTAAGTAGAGAGAAGTGAGAGTGTTTCGAGGTATAAAGTGTAGAGAGATAAAGTAAAAATGAAAGAGAGTGAAAAAGTGAAGTTAGAAATGAATATATAGGTAGAGAAAAAATGGTAAAATTTGACTTTTAAAAATTGCATATTCCATTTTTTACCCTATCGCAGGCCTCGATTGTGGCCTAGCTACCAATTTTTATTTTTCTCTTCTTTTTTCCTTCTCCACTTTTCCAAAATCACTTCTTAACTCTTTATGGCCCTTTCACCTTTCTTTTGCTTACTCCCTCATTCATCAAATTCATGTCGAAGTCCTCTAACTTTCCAATTTTATTTGGAAACAAAACAACCTAACTACAAAATTTAAGCTATCTAAAAATCAAAGAAAATGACATCAAATTAACATTCCATAGGTTGCCTCCCATGCAACACTTCTTTTAACATCGGTACCTCGATGCTTTATCTTTGGAAACTCAGCTGAGATCAATTATGAGTGGCTTGTTTACACCTTTTTTGTTCAATATAGGTTTTGTAGCTTGTAAGTAAGCTACAAATTGCAAATAATCAAAAGGACAATATTGATAACATTATGAAAACCAATTAAGCTCAACAATGTCTTTTTACAAGTGAACTGTCAATATAACAAGGAATAACAAAACTCCCTGAATCTTCCAATGAATCCCACATTTTTTCTTGTAAGAACGTTAGTTGCTCTCTTTCTTCCCTAATCACCTTTGTCTCCTCTACTTCTTCTGCTTCTTGAACAAAGACTTTCATAACTTCTTCAAACTCGATGTCTGCTCTCATCTGCTCGTTGTCCTTTTATTCTTTAGAAGAATCAAACACGTCAATTATCTTGAATGAGCTACTATCCTTCGAATTCTTTAATACATCATTCATGTTGAATGTCACTTGGTAATCATTAATATGAAGGATAAGGTTCTTTTCGTGGAAATCCACTAAAGATTTTTTCAATGCTCACACATGATATATCAAGAACTGGTGAATAAAAGGGAGGGTTGGTATTCTTTTCTTCATAAACTTTCGTCATCTTTTTGTCTTCAATAAGGTGGGGTTTAGTTTAGTTTTCCACTGGTCATTCTGGCTCTCCCCCTTTCTTAAGTGCGATAGCTTTATATTGTTTTCTTTGACGTATTTCCATATTACTTAGAGAGTCTTCCACACTTCTCTTACAAAATTCATGGGAAAGCTATCTCACTTGAATATTTAGGTTGCAAATAGAGGAGGCATGATTTTCTATTAGTTACTCAATCTATTCTTTTAGTCTTTTTTGGCCCTCTTCCATGTTAGTGAGGTTATCTAGGATCTTGTCCAATTTAGAAACTCATAAATTAGACTCATCTTGCTAAATTCATAAAAGGTATTGACTTCTTAAATAGGTCCTTAAATTGTTGGACCAACAGAAATCGGGGTTATTCTCCCACCCTAGAGTGTACATGTTCTAATAAGGATCGTTACTTCCCTAACTATAATAAGCCTTATTATAGTTCGCAAAATTTACTTGCTCCCTATAATATCTGCCATCCCTCATTGTTCTTTCCATTTCTTCTTAGCATCTAGCTCTTCTAATGCCTCATTTCTCATTCTAAGATGTCCTACTGTGTCTCTACTTTGCAACCCAAACTTATTTCTCTATTCTTTTATTTATTTAAAATAAAACATAGTGAAGAAAACCTTAGATGAAGAACTAAACTAATTGTATTCTCGACAACTACACCAAAAACTTAATTGTAGTCTTTTGATGTGTGTAAGTTTTAAATAATTAAGCTCGATAATTTGCAAGTGCATGGGTCATTTACATAGTACCTAAAGTATCGATCCCATGAGGAGGGATAATCTAGTCCTAAAATCTAAGATCAATATAATTCGTAGAAATTCAAAAGAAGGCAAAAATAAAACAAAAATTCAATTTGATCATGCAATTTAATCCAATAATCAATTACAAAAATATTAACAATTTAGCTATTGCAACACACTCAAGAATTTACCTAAGAAAACTACCAATTGAGAGAAAGGAGAATTTACCTATCTTTAACGCTAACCTAACCATTTATGAATTACTAGATTATTAGTTTTAGACGATCCTAGGGTTGATTACTCTTTCTCGAGTTATAACCATTAATATTAAATTATAAACCCTAATCAAATTATAGAAAATTGCAATTTTGCAACTAACAACCTATCTAAAATCCTAATTAGATCTGAAATTGTCCAATAAACTATCAGGAACCTATACGAGATCTCTCTTTACACAATTATCGATTTGATTAATTTCTCATTCTTATTAAATCACCTAACTCTCGTTAGCTCAATTTAATGATTTTTCATTCAGTTCACCCTCTCAGTTTAGTACC
>JAOQMP010047640.1:0-11119 GCA_027563575.1 Erythroxylum pedicellare | reverse complement strand
GTTTAGGTAAAATTTGTCTCATCTCTCTCTACATTATGATTTTGAGTTTGGTGTTAAGATATGTTGTTCTCCATGCTTGAATATGAATGAAACATGGTTTAGAGTAATGAAATGTGTCATAGAGAGGGTTTTTAAAGTCAAAACCGAAAATGCCCCATTTTGGTGAAAGTTGTGAATTTTTGGATATCTCTTGAAATTGATGATTTAAATGAATTTTATGGTGTTAATTGTGCATGTATAATGTGAATGGATGATGAAAAATGAAGAAGATGTATGTTGGATAAGGTTGGGTCGAAATGATGGAGCAGAAATGGATATATGTAATGAGTTGTGTAATTGATAAATGTAGCTTAAATGAAGGGAATTGGTTTGAATGGAGTGGTGGAATGTTTCATTAATCATGTTAGGAGCATGGAATACTATGGTAAAGTATTGAAAATGAGACTTGAAAGTTATGAACATTAGGTATTTGATAAAATGCCTAAGTGAACTTGGCTTGGGATTTAAGGATTTTGACGGTGTGCATTGGAAAAAGGCTTTCATGTTTACTTAGAGTAAACTTGAATTATTGCTTAGATTGATGAGTAATGGCCTAATATGCTTAGATAAAGATGTGCTTAATTATGTGTTGAAATGAGTAAGTGTGGGATTAAAGGCATTAAATGCCTTAGAAAATGAAAAAGAAAAGCTAATGTGAATACTAAGGAAGTAACCATGTGAGAAGTTTAATGGTCAAATCCTATACCTTAATGGGAATGATATTGTTTTTTATACACCTATATGATAGTGTATAAATATAAAATTTATGTTTAAGTAGTAATTTCATTGTATGTCATTTTATATATAAAGGCTCGGGAGTACGAAATCAAGGAGCTCGTACCGAGAATTTTTGAAGGCAAAGTAGTGCACACCTTCTTTTAAGGTGAGTTGGGAAAACTATATTTCTCAAATAGGATTATAATATCCTAAGACAAGCATGATGACTTCTATGTGAATTTTGAATCTAGGCAATGTATGGTAGAATTCAATTTCAAATGGATGCTAATATGCTTATGTATTTAATAAATGACATTTTTTTGAACAACTATGCATTTGAAGTACAAAAGATGGCTTTTATTTTATGAGATAATTTTTGGAATTTACATATGCATAATCGAGTCATGTATGATGCATGTTTTTGTTCCTTTTTAGCTTAGAGCCAAATAAGGCTTCATTTTACCAGTTGGACCGATAAATAAAGGCATTGTGCCTTACTTGATTTTTGTACTTAATATTTCTATATTATTTTTGTGATTGGTGAGAAAACGATTGGCCAATCATATGCTAGGCACAACTGATTTAAACGACCCTCGTACCTTTGACGTTGGTATATAAAACTCGAGTCTCCATATCAAAACCTTTCTATGGAACTTGCGAGTGATTCCACACCTAGGGCTAAACATCGACGAGGTCATCACCTAGATCATGAAGCTCTTGTCGGTTGTAGTCCGGACTCACCATAGATGAAAGTCGAGCCAACACCGAGCATCAGTGGGTGTGCAAATTAGTTTGGCCTACTAGTGGTGTCACACATAATTGTTTTGGCTTATCCTGATATTACTTTCTGACGAGATTTGATTTATGATGTTTTTTATGCTTTTTTGTACTGGAACTAGAATCTATGTTCACCAGATGAGAGATTAACAAGCTAGGCTTATATAGTTCCTAACCAGTATACGTTGAGTTATAAGATGGGCCTATGTGTTTTCTATGTGATGTATGTTCACTTTATAGGTTGTTTATACTGTCTTGGTGTGTATCGAATTCTATTCATTATATATGTTTTTTTCTACTCACTGAGTACATAGTGTACTCACCCCCTTTGCTTTCCATCCATGCAGGTTAATTTAATGAGCTTAGAGTTCTGAGTAGATTGTGCAGTCTTTTGACAATTTTGGGATATTATCACACGTGGGTTGTTTTTGTTTGTACCTTAATTGTATAGTGGCTCATGAACTGTTTTACTGTTTTCTTTGGGTTGGTTATATGAATATGCTTTATGACTATATAATTTAACTCTTGACTATTTTGTTGTTGTAAAAGACCTTATGTATGAATGTTGATACTGTTGTTGAGACTGTTTTGAGTGGACTTTAAAGTCCTGAAGTTGTGGTAAACTTTTTGGCGTGAAAATATAAGTGTTTAAAATTGTCTGCAGGTTTTAGGATTTTTAAAATACAGCCATTATGTTGCCTAAATTTTCCAAAAAAAGAAAAGAAAAGAGAGATATTTAGTTAGCCTTGCGTAGTTGGATTAAGGATACTATGAGTGTCCTTAGCCCGGATATGCAAAGGTTGTCATGAGCTAGTTGTGATACCGGATCGTGACAATTAAATTGGTATCAGAGCTTGGTTTTGCATTTTCAAAAGTGTTATTTCCATTTTCAAAAAGTTCATGAGCCTTAGGATTCGAGTCTGGGTGTCGAAAGTCTTTGGTCGAGAAGTTAAGTCACGGATCATTAAGTTGATGTCCTTAACGGTCGGATGATTTCAACCTCGATCATAGTACTTGTCGACATTCCTTGGGATGTTGGGATATCGGATAAGCTAGGCTTAGACCGATTTATTTTATTAAACAATGTCTTTTCTTTGATTTTATAGTGATAGCATGGTTGGACGAGGAAGGGGAAGGCATCGCAATGTTGGACCTTTGTGACTAGAGCTAGAGGAACATAGCATTAAAGCAGTCACATAACTAGCGGTTGCTAGCTCTTCGGCTCATAGGCAGCCTCACACTGTAACGTCACTAGTGGTAACGCAGCTGGATTTACCACCGGTGTTGAGGGAGGCTCTGTAGCAGGTGATGGCATGGTGGGCACAGTATACTACGCAACAGTAGCCTCAGGCTAGAGCGTCATAGATGCCAACACAAGTATCGCCACCACAACAGCCAGTAGCGGTACCTAGTTATGCACTAGGGCAACACCTGATGCTTGAAATCTTGGGTTATGTCAAAGAGGCAAGGAACCTCGAGTGTGGTAGTTTTGATGGGCGCAGTGACGTTACAGAGGCCAAAACCTAGATGAGGTGGATGGCATAAACATTTCATGATATGGGGTTATATGATGAAATGAAGCTGAAGGTAGTTATTCGACTGTTGGAGGGTGACGCCAAAGTTTGATGGGAAAATGTCCAGGGACATTACCGTAATCAGATAACTTGGAGGGATGTTATTAGTGAATTCAACGAACAATACTATACCAGATTTGATCAAGATCAGAAGAAGGCTGCTTTCTTTACATTAACACAGGGGAATAGATCAGTGTATGAGTTTGAGACATAGTTGAGAGAGCTCGCCACCTATGTCCCTGAATACATGGCAGTTGAAGAGAATCTGTGTGTTCGTTTTGAGACTGGATTGCATTTGTCTATCTGGGAAAGGATGATGGCTACCCCTACTACCATATTCAGAGAGATGGTACAGTCGGCCAAGAGAGCTGAGAAGTTGGTGAATGAGCGCGGGAGACAATGGGAGGACAAGAACCAAAAAAGGAAAGGAGGAGGTTCCTTCAACCAGTAGCCTAAGAGGAGCCGTGATTGTAGCGTCCCTTTACCATAGGGTATATACCAGGACGCCCTGAGGATATTCCAGTACATAACCTATGATAATGACACGCTATGTTCAATTATAACATTCACTTAACATGGTATCATCTATCTTTATTCTCGAATAAACATCATAAGGAAAGTCACAATATTTTAAAACCAAAATTTCCTCATTTCATTTCATGAAAACCAAATATTTACAATGTATCTTTCAACATCCATACCAAAACAACATCATTGCCTAATATAAAAATGTGCTACATGAAAGAGGAAAATACACAAAATGTATCTAATTTGTTCATTTCCACCTGATCGACCTTTGAGCCATTCCTTCTTGTCCCCAAAAGTAAAAGTCTACACTGCTTGTAGCGTCCCTCAGGAGCTAATATCGTCTCTCATTCCTGAAAAATCAAAGTTATAATTTTGTTAAGTTTTTCAAACTCAATGATGTAACCATCATTGATGGTTCACTCAATTCATGCATCATATCAATACATATCACATATCACATGTATTTCACAACTTTGCATAATTCATCACATATTCCATTCTCACTCAAGAGTAGAAAATTTTGCATTTCAATCAATCCAACATGCTTAATAAAATGCATATGAAATGCTCATGTGACTCTTTTCCAATTATTACGTTGTTGTGACTGAGTGCCTAAACTGTCCCATATCCATTGTGGATACTGGGCTCATTTATATTGTCCCTTATCCGTTAGGAATATAGGGCTCATTTTACATAGTAAGCCTTTGGCTTTTAATCACATTTGAAGCTTTAAGCTCGTTTTTCGGCGACTACTCAAGTCGCAACTCTCATTATCTGATCATGCATTCATTTATAGAATGATCTCTCATAATCAATCATGTCATGAACCATTTAGTTCATCACATTCACATACAAGTAGCACTTCAATATCATATACACATATCACAATCATCGTACCTTTATTTTCCGAAATCAACACAACCAATTCACATTCATTCAATAATTCAAACAAAATAAAAACAAACAATCAAGTGAGAGAAACCATCTAAGTTACTCACAAGTCACTTTTGAAGCTAATGCCTAGAAGTTCTAGCAATGTCTATAGGTTGACGCTCCAGTTTCTCCTCTATAACAAGCAATATACACATATCACAAATTGGCACAATTGTAAGTGTTTTATAATGCACATGTATGTATATAAAATATGCACAATGCATGTTCATGACAATCCCAGGTATTTTTCCATTATTTTCATCACATGATCATTACTATCTCAAAACTCACCTAAGTATAATTTTTACTTTATTTTATACTTCAATAAAACCATTAAAACCTAATTTCATAACCTAATGAATCATTTCAGATTTTTCTCCAAACATTAACTTTCAGGGATATTGTTCTTGAACATTTAGATAATGCAAATGGGGAAATTTAAGAACACTTTCTTCTAGAAAATTGCTCCCCTATGTCTTAGAATTCTAACAACACCAAGATCATTCAATTTGATTTAATATTTTGAAAGTTATACTCTAAACAATTTTGGATTGTTCATAGACTGAGATAGTGCCCTGTATTCAAATTACACCCTGAAATTGAAATTCTTAAAGTCTGATTTAGATTTTGATTTCTTAAGATAATTTGTTTTCCTATGTCTCTATTTACTTCAAATAAAAAATCATTCCATTTGGATAACCATAGAACAAGATATTCCTAAAATACCAAAATATGTTCAATGTCGAGAAAAGTTCACCGCAACAAAGTCAGAAGTTCGCCGCGACGAATTCTTCCTGAGAGGAATTCTCACAAAAATCTCACAAGTTCACCGTGGTGAACTTTACTTGAAAGGAATCCCAGCTAAATCCTTGAAGTTCACCATGGTGAAGCAAGGAGTTTGTCGCGACGAACTTTCACATATGCATACCCAGTTTTTCAACTTCAAATAAGATTTTGAGACACTTCTAGAAAGAATTTGAATTTGACTTCTGCATGAAAAATGTATCTATAAGTCTTTATTTTAATCCAAATAAAGAATGATCTAATTTGGATAACTATAGAAAAAGTTATGGATAAAAGAATGAGGCATACTCAGTGAACATTTTCCAGTTAATCATCCTCAAATTTTCTAGATTTCACACCTAACATAACTTGTATAAAGTTCACCATTTTTTTACTTCATTTACTCCTCATTCTTAACTCCTTTTCATCCCAATATCATTCACCAACAATGCATGATCTAAATTTGATCATTAACCTACAAAACAAGACATGTTCATGTACCTATTCACCAACCTCCAATTTTCATTAAAACATCCTTTTCACAACCAATCCATCTTAAAAATATATGTAGCATAACTTATGGTTTCTTACTCATCATATACAACATCAATCATCCATAAAACAACTCCTAACCTATTACTTAGCATTTATATGAAACAAAACATCAATATATACATATATATGTTCATTTCTTCCCCAACATTTTAGCCTATACAAAACTCCTAGTCATGATCATTCAACCTCTAAAACATCTTTATAAATCATTACTCGTAAATAAAAGTAAGAAATTTACACACTTTTCATCATCCACGACACATACATAAAAAGACGTCATTTCTTGTCATTAACCTCTAACTATCATCATAAATGCTTCATATAACCAAACCCATGATATTCAACAAGTTACTTACTTGATTTAGCTTCCAATTCTTCACACTCTTCAAAAATATCGAAAATCCCTAGCTTCACCAACAACCCACAATCATCATCATCTTGAGGTTGAAAGGTTTGGGTTTTTGGTGAGAATGAAAGAGAGAGCAAGGTGAAAGAGTAGTAAACGGAGGAGGAGTGGAGGTGTGAAGAAATAAGTCAAGAAGAAGAAGAAGAGAAGGAGAAGATAAGTCACGAAAGGGAAGAAGAAGAAAGCCACGAAAAATGAAGGAAGAGAGAGCAAAATGTAAGGCCATTTACTGATCTTTCAATTAAATGAAAAAGTAGTGGCTTTAGACTTAGACACTTGTCCAATTTCCATGAATTTTGAACTAACTCTTTTATTTAACCAATCCAATCAATTCCAATTGTCTCCCAATTTTTTTAATGACACTTAACAAATAATCCTAAAGTCATTTATCAAAATTTCCATTGTGTTGGCCCCTAAAAATTTTTCTTGATGAATAAACATGATTTAACTAATTTTGATGTTTTGATAGATTAATCTTTTTTGAAATTATTTAATTATGGCAAAGTTAGTAGGATTTACTGAATGGGTGAATGGAATTAAAGTGTTAAGATTATAAGAATGTTTAAGGGCATTTTGGCAAGATAGTAAGGGTAAAAGATACAAGGCATATAAGGAAGGGTAAAATTGACCTTTTGGGCTCATTATGGGTAGAAATGGAAGAAGAAATGTTGTCTTGTTCCTTTAAGAAGAAGAAAAACGTGAATTGGGAGAGAAGAAGAGAAAGTAAGAAAAAAAGAGAAAAGAATTTCGGTGGTTGAGAGAAAAGAAGAGAGTTGAGCTAAGGTTTCTTTATTTCTTAGCTTTTGAGAGAGATTTTGAAGTCGTTCAAGAAGAGAAAGAGATAGAGGAAGAGAAGAGCTTCCATTTGAGCCAAAGATCTATTCATTTGGTGAAGAATCAAAGGGATCAAAAGAGGCAATAGAAGCAAGAGAAGAGGCATTTTGAGCAAGTCTTTAAGCAAGAAAATCAAGGTGGATACATGTTTATAATAGAGTAAATGATTCACTAATGTTTTCTTTGAATCAAAGAAGTTCAATGATTTTAATTGCATCATAAATGTGCATTTTCCCCCTAAATGTTTTGAGAAAGTGCTGCATGTTTGGTATATGAATTGTGTGATTTATTGATGAAATGAAAAATTGAAATGATTTTGAAAGGATATCAAGTTTATGAAATCAAGTTTCGAAAATGTGCCATTTTGGGCAATAAGTTTACAAGTCATGAACTACATGTTATGTGGGTTTGTGGTGGTCCCCTAAGTTAAGTTAAGTACACTTTGACAAAAGGCTTCTCCCGCCTGCCCACTAATGGCATGAAGCTCTTTCATGGACTCCAATAAGTTCACGACTATGCAAAACCATTATGTGAGATTGCGTTAGTACATTTTGTTCACGGCTACACAGGACTCTTATGGGAAATGTGTAGTACGTTCCATTTTAGATCCACCCAAACCATTCTGATGTGCTTATGTGCTTATCATATGAGAACAAGTTTGATGCATTCATATTTTTTAGTTTGAGAATTTGACTACGTGATGAAAATTTGAGAAACATATGTTTTATGAACTCTAATTTTTATGACAAGTGATTGTTTTCAAAGGTTTTGCTTATTTTTCCGTTATAAATTGTTACCTACGAGCTTTCAAGCTCACGCCCTTGTCATCTCATCTTTAGGTGATAGCTAAGAGATCAAGTGCTCAGTAGCCAAAGGGAATTTCTCCAAATTTGCTTATGTTTGTATTTTGAGTTGGTTTTGGGAAGGCACCATGTTAATCGCATTTCAAGTTTATTTGTTCAAGAATCTTTTGTAATTTGAGATTTTGAGACGATGATGTATTGTGGCTTAAATTCCCATTAAAGATTTGTAAAACTTGTTCCTTTAGGTTAACGAAATATAAATGTTGTGTGGATGATGTGAGTTTAAATTAGATATACGTGAAGAAGTCATCAACTTGAGTTTATGATTTTAAGCATGAAGTGTTGATATATATATATGTATATATATATTCATAAGTGAGATGTTATGGAAAGGAAATATAGGAATTATGACTGATTAGGTGTAGTTGAATGTGATGAGACAAATAAGATGAGATTTGAGAGTTTAATGAAGTCAATTTGGTAGTTTAATGGTTATACTCAAGACATTCTAAGTTTGCACCGTGCAAAATTTCAAGTCTCCCGTAGGGGTAAAATTCGTGTTCTGACTTCAAGGAAAATACTACATTGATTTAGGCTGAATTAGACAAATTTATCTTCTAAAAGTTGTAGCTTATCTTTCTAGCTTTCCAACGGTATATAGTATGAAATTTTTGGACATCAGAGTCGAAAATTATGATCATTATAAGTGGAGACGCATCAAGAGTATAGACTGTATCATTTAGTCATGACGTATTGTCTATTGATGACGTATACCATTTGGTGATGACGTATTGTCCGGTGATGATGTGCATAATCTGGTGATGATGTATCGTCTAGTAATGATGTGTATTTTATATGCACTATTCATCTTACACTTTCTGGTCCAATTTTGATAATTGAATATGTGTAATTGTGGATTTCAGACAGAAGGTCCGATGAATGTGACTATGGATTAAGATATTGAAGTGCTACTTGAATGTGAATGTGAAGATCTAAGTGTTTTATAATGTGAGTGATTGTGGTACATGCATTCTATACATGAATGCATAATCAGATAATGGTAGTTGTGACTAGAGTAGCCACCGAAAGTGAAAAGAGCCTCGAGCTCAAACAGTGATTTAGAGCCTAAGGCTCATTATGTATAATGAGTCCTATATCCTCATCGGATAAGGGGTAGTTATTAATGAGCCCAATATCCAAAATAGATACGGGACAGTTCAGGCACTCGGTTACAACAATGTAATAATTGGAAAGTGTCTCATGAGCACCTTATATGCATATTGTTAAGTATAGTTGTTGAAATGAAATGTTTATGCTTTAGTGAAAATGAGAGATTTATGTAAAGTGCAGTATGTGATTATATGTTATGTGAATTGTTGTGATGCATAAATTGAGTGAAGCATCGATGATGGTTACCTCATTGAGTTCGCAAAACTCACTAAAATTGCAACGTTGTCTATTCAGGACCGAGAGATGACTCTAGCTACTGAGAGGATTTACCAATTGTGTAGATTGTGATTGGCAAGAGAAGTAATGGCTCAAAGGTCGGTCAGCTGGGATTTTTGTACATATTAGTTAGATTGTGTATATTTTCCTCTTTCATTTAGTATTTATGTATTAGGTTTTGTTGATGTTCATATAGAAAATGTTGAAAGACACAATGTAGACTTTCGATTTTGTGAGGTGAAATGAGGAAAAAGTTGGTTTTAAAATATTGTGGCTTTTATATTGATGCGTTATAAATGAATATTGATGTGATGCCATGCGAAGTGAATGTAGTGATTGAATGTAGCTTGCCCTTATCATAGGTTATGTACCAGAATGACCTCCAAGCATCTCGGTGTGTACCCTCCGATAAGGGGGCGTTACATTTAGGTGTTATCAGAGCATGGTTTGGCATCTGTTCGGACATATAGGACTAATAAGCATGAAATATCGTGAGAAATGCGGATAATGACTGAAGTTGTTGTTTGTTATAGGTCATCCACTCTAAGTGATCAGATTGATCAACCAGCTGACCAAGGATTGATAGGAGCCAGTAGGGAGTCCTCAGTACCTCGATATGAGAAAATGCCTCCTAGAGTTCCCGAGAGAAGGGAGAGGAGATATGATGAGTTGCAGAAGCAGGAAGCTGTGGACTTCTATGGTAGCACAGACCCTGCTGAGGTCGAGGGATGGTTGGAGAGGATAGAAAGGGTATTTGATCAGATAAGCTGTGATCCTGATGAGAGGTTTGATTATGCAGTGTCTCTACTGCAGGGCCCAGCATATCAGTGGTGGAAATCTGTTCCAGACAGTACTATTAAGTCAAAATGACTTCACGTTTAATAATTTCGATGACATTCAAATAATAATAATATTAGAAATTGTTAAACCATTTTGAACAGAAAGAAGTGAGATGGAAGCAGAAACAAAAGTGAGACGAAAGCAAGTAAGACGAAGCGGAAATAAAGGTGAGACAAAAGAAAGTAAGACGAAGTGAAAGCAAAAGTGAGACGAAAGAAAGTAAGACGAAGCGGAAGAAGAAGTAAGACGAAAGAAAGTGAGATGAGATGAAAGAAAGTAAGACGAAGCAGAAACAAAAATGAGACGAGGCGGAAGCAAAAGTGAGACGAAAGAAAGTAAGACGAAGCAGAAGTAGAAGTAAGACGAAAGAAAGTAAGATGAAAGCGGAAGCAAAAGTGAGACAAAAAAAGTAGGACGAAGTGGAAGCGAAACTAAGGCGGAAGAAAAACTAAGACGAAGAACCGATACTACATCGAATGGTTAACTAGTTTGAGTTAGTTACAGAACTCAACTAAATAACTGTTTCTACAAGAATCAAGAATTCAAGAAATCAAGAATCAAGAAGAAAAAAGCAGTTATCAAGAAGCAGTTAAAGACGAAAGCAATAAATACAAGTCAGAGTCGAAGATTAATTTTTTAGAGATTTTAGAGATTTTAAAAAAGTCTTTGATCTTTAGCAATCACTGTATTCATTGTGCGAAACACTAGAGCTATCATTACTGTAATAGAGCTCGCAATACCTTTCTGTAAGAAAGAAGAAAAGATGAGAGCCTGAAGAGGTTAAGTGAGAAAAACAATACTTAGTGCAAGAGACCTGAAGAGGCTCTGTGAAAAAGAATACTTGTACTTGTGAGAAGAATAGTGAAATCTCATAAAGGATTCTG
>JAOQMP010047623.1:0-11120 GCA_027563575.1 Erythroxylum pedicellare | reverse complement strand
GGAAGAAGACAAGTTTTGTCTTATTCTCCAACTTAGCTTCTTATATAAGCCTCATGTCCACTTATTTACAAAAATGCTATTATTGCACTGGTTCTTCAACATCTGCTCGTATAATTTCCTGTGACCACTGAAAAATGTCATACATCATTAATTTGATGTCACTAAAAATTATTATTCACTGTTATGTGATTTTAATGTCATCAGTCTCAAATACCGATTTATTTCAGTGTATCGGGTAAACTAGATACCGGGCGTTACATAATGAATCATCTTAATTATTCTATTTTTAATGTAAAACTTCCGAGAGTTATTGCCTATTAAACCAATTGTGTTGAAATCAATTTACGAACTTAAAAAATATTAGGGCTCAAAATAAATGTTTTCTTCTCTATACTTATATATTTTCCCTAATGTACTAAATATAAACAAAGAACAACAAAATATCAAAATAGGGAAGAAAAGGAAAGGAAAAAGAAAGCTCTTTGACTTTTTGTCACCTATTGTCCATGGTGAATATAATCAACACTTATAATTTAATTGTAATTTATACTAGATTAATAATAAACAAACACAATAAAATACAAAGGGAACTAAATATAGAAATGAATTAAAATAAAGCACTTAACCAAGTTAAATGATATAAGAAAAATAAAGAATGTGGTTTGGGAGTACAAAGGAAAAATAAACTATTAATATGTACTAACTTTAAAGAAAAGAAAATAGAAGATCAATTCATAGCAGGTCGTCATCATAATTGTTGCCCTTTTTTGACATCATTAAGAGTTATAGAGGCTACTCAGAGTACCCATATATTGAAATTAGTCAGAAAGTTGCTACTTCATCTAGTACAACTACTATCTTTATTTCTTCAACTTACTTTGCATCTTGTATAACACAGAATTGTTTTGTTTTTGCTCTTTCTTGATATCAACAATGATTATATCTATCATCTCCCATAATAGTTTCTATGGTGTGGGTTGGATATCTCTATAAGCTGCCACCATATCCTCTACCTGAGGTGCCTCCACTATTAGTTGAAGCTCTACCCTCTCTTGCTCTTGTCATGTCTCAATCTCTCACTCTCTCCATCAAAACATAAGCTCTATTGACCTTCCTAACTAACCTTATGCATTTTAGCATGTCAAAGTTGACAACAGACATATGATAGCTTATGGTCATCATTAGAAGGGTATAAAATCTACCTAGGTTCTTTGTCAACTTTATCAAGTAAGCCCCTCCATAAATGAATTTTTCTTTTTATTTCCCATATATTCCTAATATCTAGCAAAGTAGTACCCTGAGTTACAAGGCCTTTGCTTTATTATGCACTAAAAATTAAAAATATAATTATTTTCCCTCATTTTCGAAATCGCAAACAATATTACCTTATATAAATAACTAAAGATTGTAGATAAGAGGTGGGTATGCAAATATAGGTCATATATATTCTTTCCCTAGATATTGACATCCATAATTCATGAGGAACATGGTTAAGTAGTTTAGTTAGGAATTTGACTATGCTACTCATGTGCTCCTCTATCTTTACATAGTCAGGCGTATAGAGTTCACATTATACTCTAAAATCATTAAATGACATTTCAGTAGGATTGTCCCCAATACTTAAACTTATCTACATTTCTCTAATCTAATTTGATATTTTAATTTACTTTAAAAGAAGTTAATTTTTCCAAAGTGAGCTTCCTATATTAATGTTTAATAAAATCAAATATTATGCTTCACCTTAACATCACTTCTGCAACTAAGCCTATGATCTCATTATAAACTCAATCCATATGCCTATTTGACTCCAAATGCTAATGTGATCTTAAAAATAATTTCTTTAAACATTAATTAAAGGTGTGTTTTTTATCTTAATGTTTCACAAAAGGTCTAAATAAACCTCCAACCATTATCTATATTATCACCTTTATACCCTATTTAGGGTATAGTGAGTACTATTTAGTAATGTTAGGGTGCATAATAGTAGTAGAGATAACGATAGGAGATTTCTTAGACCTTTTATGAAATGTTGAATTGTAAATCATACATTTGACCTAAAATAGATAAACCTATTAGATATAATCAAACCAAAAATAATTATAAAAGTGATATCCAAATTATTGGTTTATAATACCAAAACTCTAAATAACATTTGAAAAATTATTAAAACTTTCATTTGTGCTGTCTTCCAGTAAGCACTTCTTTAAAAGTTTTTTAGTTGGACTCTTCTCTTATATTTGATTATTTTCAGAGTAATATGGTTTTCTTTCCTTCACAGAGATCATAAAAAATATCATTTAAAGAAGATTATCTCTCATCTTGACCTGCTTCCTTACTCTTGCCTTTGTTCTTGCTTTTTCCAACACCTTGAATCCTTTCATGATGACTTTTTATAAAATATTAAAATAATTATCTTCTTCCAAGTCTTATTTAATCATAAATGGAAGTTTATCATTAAAAATAAGAGTTTTTCATGTCCAACTCTAAGTATGAGTTCATTTTCTCTAGCATTTATTATCACACTGACTAAAGTAAAGAAGCGTCTACTTAGGATTATGTATTTTGTTCTCATCATTTTCTTTATCCAAAATATAAAAATCTTATGATCAAATGAACATATAAACTTTTATCATCATATTCTCCTGAAACCTATATGATTTTTATTGAGTTATTAATAAGATACATTTATCTCCTTGTGATGTTTGGTTCAGGTCCCAAACTTTTTAGTATGACCTAAGTTATTACATTGATAACGCTCAAAAATCTGCTAATGTCTTAGTAATATAGACACCACTAATAATACATGAAATATGATAACTCACTGGCTTGTCAGTATACAGGATTTCAATATTGCCTTTATTTGATTTTGTCTTTGAAATTTCCCCCCTTGGCTCCTCCTTTTTTGATCTTCTTCATACTCCTCTTAGTATTAGTTTCTTTATTAATGATTTTTTGTATTTAATCCTATAGGGTAAGGAATTTTCAGTCGATATTCCCTCACTGATTTCCTTAACTTGTTATCTTCTTTCCTTTTAGTTGGTTACATTCTTATCTCTTAAGGCAATTTCGTTCACGTTCTCTCTATAATTAAGCTCTACGTTGCTAGGTAATTCCTTTTGATTTTTTTAGAAAATTATTCATTTTGATTTTTAAATTGTTGCATTTGTAATTTTATTTATTTGAACTTTGAGGTCCCTTATCAAAGCTTCATAATATTGAAATCAATAAGCATTTACTTGCAAGAATTCTCTCATCATATCTTTTAGACTCAATTGCTTCTCTTTTTCCCAGGTTGTTGAAATCTTAGTAAGTCCTTTGAGCTTATATATTGCTCCAAAAGAAAATTGGATGAGTTCTCTATCCCAAATTATATGTCTTTTTGTAGGGATTGTTTTTCTTATAGAAACTTCCTATAAAGTCAACTTGCTATAACGATTCAGCCATAAGATTTCTAGCTTGGCATTCCATACCTTACTGTCTCCACTAAAAAATTCATAACTCATTAGTTAACTATTATGAATAGTGAGCATAGGTTTTCTAATTTTCTTGTTATTACCTTCATTTAAGATGTCAAAGTAGTGATGACATCTATTAGATAGGTATTGATCTATTCATTCTCTCATCTCTTGACTGTCACTAATAGTTGTTTATTACCATCATATCAACTATATGACATCTTATGAAGTCTTATTATTCAATATTCCATTTGCTATAATGTTTATCATTTGCCTTATACAATTGAGTAGACCATTATAAAAGGTTTGGACTTGCATATATATGGAAAGGTTATAATGTAGGAACTTCTTTAACATATTCTCATATCTTTCTTATGTTTCATATAGACTATCATTGTCGAATTGCTAAAACAAAGATATGTCATTCCTTAACTTCGTTGTTTTGAATGGTAGAAAATATCTAAGAAGAAATTTCTCTAAAGGACTCTCTAAATAGTAATTGATGCAATATATAATGCTTTTAGCTATTATTTTGTCTAATCTTTAGTGTAAATGGGAATAACCTTAGCCTAATGGTGTCTTTAGTTATCCTAGTAATTCTTGAAATTATCACAAATCTTTAAAAAGTTAGTGATGTATGCATTAGGATCCTTATCCAATAATTTGTCAAATTAGATATTTTATTATATCATTTGGAATACATTGGTATTAATATGAAAGTAATTAATATTAACCTTTGACCTTACATTGCTAAATTATGTCCCCATAAGAGATGGTTTGGTGTCCTCCATTATTGTTTTATGCTCTCTCTTTATGTTTTAGTTAACATATTCCCTTTGATTCTAAAAAAGTATTCTTTCAAGATCTATATGTTGGGTTCTTTTCATACACTAAGGTTACTATTGAAATCAAAGTGAAACAAGAATAGAGAAAAAGAAAAAAAGAAAAATGTAAAGTAAACTAACAAAAACGAATACACGAATAGAAAATTAGTTAATGGATCTTCTAGAAACCGGTTGCTTCGCTTTCAATAACGTTAAAGCTTGATAGGGTTAATTGTGTGATCTTTAACTAGTTTTAATTTTTTTTCTATTACTAATCTATTACCCATAATTAAAGTAAGTACAACTTTCACTAGAAAGTAATATAGTGGTTAGTTGGAGTTGATTCCATAAGGAAGTTGTGTAGATTAGAAAATATAAAACTACTAAGTGTTTTAAACCAAATAAATATAAGAGTGATTTTGATTTAAGAACTATAACTAAAATAAAACATAACTAGGTAGTTATAAGAATTAATAAATAAAAAATTTATCAAAAGAGAATTCAATAAAATATTAACATCTTATTTCCCTTAATATTACTTTTGATTTCACAATTTGACTAAACTAGAATAGATATATTAAGATGGATCAACAACATCTCCTATACATTAAAACTGCAATGTCTTTAGCTATAACTGTCTACTCTCTAGTTAGTTAACTCGTATTTCTAGTTAGCTAACACCTATTTGAATTCACTAAAATATGTGAAATTATATGGAAGGTTTCACCCTAAAACTACAAAGATCACGAAGGTCTTTGTTAAGCACCTAGTTTAACCCCTATTACCTAAGCAGTGGTCTACTCATAAATAGACTCTTTTGAGGTGTCCACAAGTGAATTATAATTAGATGAGTTGCTAGCATAATTAAATTATGCATTAATATTAATCAAAGGTAATTCACATAAATATATCTCATTCATAAATTAAAATGAATAATTCCATACAATAATAAAAAAAGGTTTTCCCTATCTAAAGGTAAAAGTTGCATTTTAAATCTAATGTTTTCACCAAAATGTAAGTCAAATTATAACATTTTGGAGTTTTTAAAATGATACTTTATGTTTATAAAAACATCCCATTTAAATCCTAAATGAACAAAAATATTGACATAATTATGTTTCCATTCATTTTATGTCATGTCAAGGATGATGTAGCACAAATTTATTATTTTTATTAGTCATGTAGCTCCTACTGTTCTATGTGACATAATGAGACACACATTTTAATTAAAGCTAAATTAATTTTAAAATAAAATTTTGTAAATTATAACTAAAATTAATGAGCCTGATTTAAACTAAATAATATGACTTAACCGTAACTAACCTAATTTTAACCAAAAAATCCTAATTACTATTAAATTCCCATTTATGTTGTTCCTTATCAGAGATCAACATTATCCATACAATGAAGGTTATCGTGAAAAAGGTTGACCTCTAGGTAAGGTAACATTATTGCTTTAACCATCGACAACTTTGTATAGAAAGTTCCCATATTTGGATGTAACAACACATTCTTATAGAAAATGCTGACATGATATATCTTATAATAGTCCACCTTTTTCTCTCAAAGGACCTCAAGAAAATGGTCATAGATAGAGTTCTTACATGACATTAGTTGAGAAATTGTGACCATGACAATAGTGTCACATGCTCTAGTAATAAATATAAGGTGGTGTTTGAGCCACTCTTTTTGCTTCTCATTTTAATTCTTTATTGTAATTACTAATTAATTATTTAAAATAATTAGTTTATTCAATTTTGATGAAGTATCATTTAAGGTCTATAAAAATTAGTTTATAATTAACCTAAGTTTAATTGAAATATGCAAGTATCGTTATTTCATGTGTAGGTCACCTGGCAAAGTGAAGCTAATATATTTAACATAAATAATAAATTTGTGCCACATCATCACTAATGTGGCATATAATAAACATAGATGTAATTCGAACAATAATTCCATTTATATAGGGTTTAAATTGGATGTTTACAAATGTTAGAGTTTGTTTGAATGCTTCAAGACATTAAGGTCTAACTAGTATTTTTTTAAATAAAAGATAATTTATTCAATTAGAAAATGTGAATGAGAAAGTGTACAAACTAGAAATACAATTCAAGGGACTAACCCCTAAAGAGAACCTAACTAAGCAGGAGTGTACATCATCTTGTAACATATTCAAAGCAAGTTAGTAAGTATGAGATTTAATAATCAGGCCTTCAACTGAGATTTCCTCGGTTTAGCTATATAAATTCCACTATGAGGTCATTCTGTGGATGACTATGTTTTTGTGCTTATAAAGGAATATGTGCATCCTGATATGTTCTTGAACGATTATCAGTTATTGCTATGGTTTATAAGCAATAGATCCAAAGATTTTGTTATTCCTCTCATTGCAGATGCCTAATACAAGATAAGCTAGAGTAGTGAGAATTAACCATAAATTGCCTTCATAGGGAGCTTGAGTTGAGTACTCCATTCCATGATGTCGGAATAGCTTACAGGGAGGTTGTGAATCCCACATTTTTTTATGATGAATTTCCAATTTTGATTCAAGTAGGTGTAGAAAAGAAGAGATGATTATGAGATTCAACATTGTTCTTGCACAAGGAACACCAGTTTGGAATACATAGGAAGCTACCAATTCTATCCAGGGTGGCAAGTTTAGTTTTGAAAGCTTGACAAAGTAGGTGAGCAAGTCTAGGATTAAAGCTCTTATTCTAAACTACATGAAACTAGTCTACTTGGGGATAATCTACAGTATATATGCTTCTAGCTGAAGATGTGGAGAACTGACTAAAATTTGTTAGCCTCCACAAAATCCTGTTAGTTTGCCTAGTAAAAGTGAGATTAATGAGAAGTGAGGAAATGCTCATGGAAGGACTTCTGTTTTAGATGCGTTCATAAATGGCTAAGCCTTGAGCCATATTAGCATCTACAAAAATGAATCCTTTGAGCACATAAAATTGAGGTAGGCTGTAGGATATAGTTTGATTAATTCACGGATCAAACCAAAACTTTAGGGTCTGACTAGTATTTTGGTAAAACGTTATAGTTAAAAATGTACTTTTTATCCCTATGTAAATATTAAAAAACATATAGCTACGAATTATAGTAAAAAAAATAAAAAATCAATAAAATATGAAGAAAATATGAAATAAATAAATTTAAATGAGAATCTTCATTTTGCCAATATCTTAATCTATTTAGATTAGGTTTGCTAATATGCCAAGCCCGACACAGTTTGACCCTCTCAAGGCGCGACTCGAGTTCAACCTAAAATTCAATTTGTTTTGAGTTATGTAGCCCACTCATACTGTCCAAAATGATGTTGTTTTAGTTTTTAACTTCTAAAAATAAAGTTGTTTTAGTTTTGACTTTTTTAAACTTAAAGACCAAAATGAAATCATTTTAGGAAGTTAAACCAAAACGAAGTCATTTTGAAAAGTTAAACCAAAGTGATGTTATTTTGTGCTAGTCATTTGGGCCAGGCTTTAAGACATTCAAGTTAGGCTTTAGGCTGGTCCCTCAAACCTAAGCCTAAATAGAAGTTTAGTTAACCTAAGTCAAGCCTGTTACCTTTGGCTAGGCTAGATTGAACTAAAATTTCCAATTCTAGTTAAGATAATAACTGGATTCTAATTCTCCAGTGGAAACAACCTTGGAATTGGCCTCCTGAGATTTATTAGATCTTTATATGGTTTTTGCATTATATATATATATTCACACTCCTGGACATAGTCTAGGCTACAATTATGGATCTATCTATTTTTATAAGGAACACCCATGTCATAAGATCGTGGATCTTTTTATTTCTTATAAAATTAGTACACAGTTTTTATCTTAAATGTGTTCTTAGATTGTGGATCCCATTATTTCTCTTGTGATTAACATATAATCTCTAGCATGATCATGGATTAGGTTATTTTACTCTATAAATTTTCTTCACCAACATATGGTCTCTCTTTAAGCCACGTTCTAAGTCATATCTTTTCTTATATTTGATTCATATAAGACACAATTTGACATACGAGCGTGAGTCAAATCATATTCCTTAAAAAAATTATGATTTTCCTCATATTTTTGCTTGAAATAACCTCTAATTCTTGAATAATCTCATCCCAAGGTCAACTTATCAGACCTTAAAAGAAATTTAAAACTAAATTAAACAAGGTAATTTAACATGAAAATAAAAAATCTTAAGAAAAAATGTACATTTTTCATACACTTTAAAGTTCAAGTGCTAAAAGTACATCAACTATTTACTTAGTGCTTGTTGAAGTGTTTACAACAATATATCCTCTCTTTTTCACCACCAAAAGAGTGCCATTGCCGATTTGGACTTTTTTTGAAGATCTTTTCTAAGATTTTGCAAAGACACTTATAATGAGCCATATGGCATGTACATATAAAATCTACAAGCTAAGAATACTTTTTTATTTCAAGCTGATAAGTAATAATAGTAAAAAAAGTTTCTTTAATTTTTTGTTCCTCTTTCTCTACTATTTTAACATGTTTTATTATCTCTTTTTCTATACTTTTGCACATATTTTCAATGTGCCTGCTATATATGAAATTTTCATATATTTTAGTCAGTATGTTGCTACATTTTATAATCAAATGACCTTTATTTAATTGATTTCATGTAATTTTTTAAGGTAGTTATAGAGAAGTTTACTTGGGCAATGATGTTGGTTAAGGGTTAAAGAGATTTACATGGCAAAACATGAAAAAAAAAACTTAATTTTAGTTAAACGCAATCTAGCATACGTCTATGTGTTAAGTGTACCTAATGTTACGAATACCATACCAATTACCAAATCTAGTATGGATTTTAGTTCTAGAATAGTACATTACTTATCTTAACCAATATAGAATACCATTTTTAGATAGTTTTTTTAAAATTATAAAATAGTTATTCAATTTTATAAAATTACAAAATAGCCTTTCAAAATATCATTAATTTAGTTTAAAAATTATCTCGTTATTTCTATTAATATTATTTTTACAAATATCATTCATATTTAGTATCTAACAATTGTCAGAATTAATATAATAAAAAGATTGTTTAATTATCATATGATTATAAAACTAAAAATAATATGAAGTACTTAAAATGTTACAATTGATCACAATAACACATTATATAATAACAACACTATAGCTCATAACAATAAGAGTTTATGTCTAGGAACACAACAAAGTAAAAGTAAAACTTAAAATAAAACATTGAAAATTATAATTTTACATTTATATTGCATATATAAAATTTAACATATTCATCAAATACTGGTGAAAGTAAAAGTAAAAATAAAAAATAAAAAATTGAAACTTCATTTTACAATATATTCTCTTAAATCATATTCATAAAAGTTTTATTTGAAACAAAATCTTCATCATTAATAAGAGTCTCTTCATTACCATCATTTAAGCTCAATGCACTAAATGACAAAATAATATTTTTTCAACCAATATCATTTTCGAAGTCACTTTTAGATATTAAATTTGGTTCCTTTGAAACCCACTATTCTAACATATTAATATGATTAAGACAAATTGGTTTAATAAAATATATGTTATATTAAAAGTTCTCGTAAACAAATAAAATTATATTATTAAAAATTATATTAAACTTAATATGATGATAACACACCTTTCTCAAAGTTTCAAGTTGTATTGAACAAATAATAAGGCATTTAATCTCATATGTTCCAATTTATTTGTTTTTTCATAATGACTAAACTCTAATATACTCTATTTCCTTTCTCCCCTAGTGTACTAACACAATGACTAAGAATTCAAATTACAAACCTTTGTAATTATGAAGCATTGCTTCCAAATTGGTTTTACCGTACAACTATAAGATAAAAAAGACGAATATTTTTAAATAAATAGTACAAATGAAGAAATGTATACTTAGATTAAGTTTGTATCTTTAAATAATTGCTATGGGCAACCTAAAATCACCACACATCTTTATATGCCTTTATTTATAAGTTAAGCAAGTCTTGCATCATTTCATTTGAAATAATTATTGTAATATTTAAGAGCATTCTCATATTGAATTTAGCTTTATTTATGAAACTTGGTTTAAAAACATTGAGATTAAGAAATGCTACAGTAACAAACAAAGGAGAGTAAATTTATTTTTCCCACCTTCGATCATAGTATGACAAGGTGTAAACAAAGAATGAAATTTTGAACTTAGCCTTGATCATTTCCTTCACCCTTTTTATGGCATCATAAAAATAACCTGTTGTTGCGTTCTTATCACAGTTAGCTAAACAAAAAACACTCACCAAAAGCTTATAAACTTAGATGATAAATTGGCACTGGGTCCAAAATTAATGATCCTTAAGTATAATTCTACAAACTTCAATTACAACATTTGACCTGGCATGGCAAGATTTAACTTATTTATCATTTATAATTGTTTATATAAGCTCCTACATTTGAATAAAAAAATGAAGTCATAAAATTTTATTTGCAAATCTTATAAAGGTAGGATGACACAAATTCTTACTATTTAAAACCTTTTTTCATTAATTTTGGAACTGATTCACTATTATAAATGAACTTGGTCATTTTTTTACATTTCGCACAATTTTATAAATGATAAGAAAACATCTATCATCTCTTATAATTTCTAATACCAGGTCGATACAATATGTGTAAGGCTCCAAATTACAACTTAGATGGAATGATACATGTTCATGAAAATAAATGAGATAGGTGTTAAAATTGTGATATGAATTGAATGTGAATTGTATACGTCATAAATTTCTGGTTTAATGGATCATACTTAGTGACTTGGAATTAATTGTTACCATTAGAGAATTGAGGTATT
>JAOQMP010047551.1:0-11123 GCA_027563575.1 Erythroxylum pedicellare | reverse complement strand
CTTGAAAGTAAAAAAAATCTTCCTTGTGTTTTGATCTCTGTGGGACGATACCCTTACTTCACTATACTACAAATCAACTTAAGTAGGGGATTAAATCTGCAGGCTAATGACAACCTATCAAATTTTTGGTGCCATTGTCGGGGATCAAAGTGTTAATTTTTAGCTTTCTTTTATAGTTTACGTGTTATTTTCCTCCTTTTTATGATTTGGTGCGTTTAACCTATTGTTTTGAAGGCTGTATGTCCCAGTCATCCAGAGGGCAAATCTCATATTAAGAATAAGTGGACTTAGACCAATTTTACACAGATTTTTTTATCAACTCCACATGAACACCTACCCATACCCCGTTGCACGATCCCATCATCCTTTAACAGCCATTCATTCAATCCACTTTTCCAACCAAACTTTGAGAAGGAGTTACCTTTCACGCGTGCACAACCTGCTAATTGATCACCATACGACATCTACGTTGATCCCAATGCTTCTTATTCATCTTCATCTCCTGTTCTTGACATCCCTCAAACTTACCATTACCAAGAAGATATGGCAGTTGCACAACAAAGGATTTTGAAGGAGCTTGATGCTCCTGAATTGGAGAACCATCCTTTTAGTATTAATGTTGAGAATGCTAACTTTGAGTTAAAACTTGGCTTTATCCATTTGCTTCCTTGTTTTAACGATCTTGCAAGTGAAGATCCATATGATCATCTTAAAAAGTTCCATATGATTTACAATGGAAGGAAGTCGGAAGGTGGGAAGAAGGAGCAAATCAAGTTGTAAACTTTGCCTTTCTTTTTGAAGGGGGCAGAGGAGTGGTTGTTCTCAATCTTATCTGGTTCTGTAAGGACATGGAATGACCTTAAGATAATTTACTTGGAGAAGTATTTCCCAACCTCAAGAGTCGCCAACATTAGGAAGGAGATATGTGGGATAAGATAAGCTTATGGCCAATCATTGTCTGAGTATTAAGAGAGGTTCAAGAAGCTCTACAATGAGTGTCCCCACCACCAAATTTATGACCAACTCCTCATTCAATATTTCTACAATGGGTTAACTCCCCAAGATACGAGTATTATTGATGCAGTTAACGATGGACCTTTGGTGAACAAAACACCCGAGGTGGTAAGGCATTTAATCTCTAATATGGCTACAAATTCACGAGCTGATCATAGACATGTGAATGAGGTAATTGTCTTTATCTTATAGAACAAGGTTAATGAGCTTACTTCTATAATGTGATCCTTTATGAGTGGTGATATATAAGCTATTGTCTATTCTATTTCTTCCATGCATGGTCATAATGCCAATAGATGTCCTACTATGGTAGATGATTCTACTGACCATGTGAATGTAGTGAGTGTGTTTCTAATGCTAACTTATAGAGAAAGTATGATCTCTACTCTCAGGCCTACAATCCGGGATGGAGAGATCACCCCAACCTTCACTATGGGAATCCTCAGCAACCACCTATGCGGACAACCCCCCTGGGTTTCAACCATAGCTGAACATTCCCAGACCTGTACCGGCCCCTTCTAACCCTTCTTCTTCTTCTAATCCTTCTTTGAATGAGGTTATGGATATAATGAAAACTATGGTATCTAACACATTGTCCATGCAGTAAAATTTCATGTCATTTCAACAGGACTATAAATCTTTTTAGCAAGAGACAAGGTCGGGCATCCAAAACCTTGAGAGGTAAATGAGACAGTTGGCCTCTAACCTTGGAAAGATGAAGGGTCAAAATTTTGGAAAATCGTCGTCCCAAGGGTTGCAAGGCAAGGAAAGTACTTTTTTACTTATTCTAAGGAGTGGTAAGGAGATTAGAGACAAAGTGATTATCTTAGATGAGGAGGATGAGTTGGAGGCTAAAAATAATAACCCAAAATTGGCGACACCACTCTTTGATGGAGGACCATAACACAAAGCCTTAGAAAATGTGTCCAACATGGGCTTTAGAGCCCAAGAAGAAGAACCGGCCAAAAAGGATGAAAAGTTAGAAGAAGTTGGCCTCAACATTCTCCTACAATACCAAGCTTTATGGAAACCTTTTTGGGAATCAAAAGACTTAGTCCAAGTTGATGATCTTAAAGCCCAAATGGAGCCTATAGGGGAGAAGGCTCTCAGCCAAAATCAAGTCACATGTTGTCCTATAACTTGAATTGGCCGAGAAAAGGTATAATATTTCAACCTATGGTATGTTTTTCAATAAGAGCAATCCATTGCTTATAAGTTTCCTATTTAATGTGTTTAATTCTTATTTAGTATTTTTTAATTCCTATTCCTTAATTTTCCACATTGATACATGTATAGTGGATAATTATGGACAAATTTTTTTCTTATGAATGTTTCATTAAGAGTCCATTAGGAGGTGAGAGATCGAATTGTGTGGTTCTCCACCTTCATTTTAGCTAAGTTTCCTATTTAAGTCCTGTTTTTTTTTCCTTTTGAAAAGGAGAATTTTATGAATGAAAAATCTTTAGTATTATTTTCAAATTTATAGTCAATTTTCTCTTGGGTTGTCTATTTACCTAAAATAGAACAAGGGTTGTTAGTTTTCCAAAAACTTCCACTCCTTTTTTTCAATTTTCTTCTTCATTCCCAAAATAGTATCATTCCTTACCAGTTTCACCATCTCGTCCATAACTTTTCACAAACATATCAAAATACAAAACTTCCTTCACCAAATTTCTAGCTGACTTCTTTCTCTACAATTGTTCCTTTAGAATCATCCTTAAATTCCTTGTAGTTTTCCCAAAAATTACAAAACAATCCACTGCTAATTTTTAATCTGAGAAACACAAAACTAGACCAAACTTTCACTTATCATCACCTACCATCTCTAGCCAAATTCCAACCACCAAAACGACCACACGCCATCAAATTTTGTTATCATAGCCCAC
The DNA here is from genome assembly GCA_027563575.1 of Erythroxylum pedicellare. NCBI lineage: Eukaryota > Viridiplantae > Streptophyta > Magnoliopsida > Malpighiales > Erythroxylaceae > Erythroxylum > Erythroxylum pedicellare. The sequence goes on along the minus strand of JAOQMP010047551.1, from coordinate 8,223 downwards.
GTTGCAATCCTACATTAAGTCATGTCGATGTCCGACCTAAAAATACACTCAATTTGTAAAATACATCCAAACAACCAATCAATTCAACGCCCCTAGATGTTGATGCTCTTAATTCCACCATTGAGGCCCTACGCCTAGAACTTGCAACCTCAAAAGCCAAAGAAACAGACTATTAATCTATGAAACAACCAACATCATTAAGCCAAAATCCAAATCCTTCCCCTTTCCCACTCTTAAGTCATTTTCCAAGAAATTAAATACCCGAAATCCTAATTGGGTTCGACCCTAATCCCACCTTTAAAGAGCCATTTGACTTGGATAATGAGGAAGTTTTTGACGAATTTGGAGAGATCTCTCATTCCAACATAGGAGGACCGAATTTAAAAGGGATAGGAGAGACAAGGCCATAGGCTAGAAGAGGTAGATCGATTACTCCACAATACTCACAAAATGACAATATTTTTAATTTGAAATTAGATATATCGGAGTTTTTTGGAAAGCTTAATGCGGAGGCTTTCAAAGATTAGGTCTATAGTGTAGAGAGGGCTTTTGAATTGAAAGAAGTTGATGAGGAGAGAAAGATGAAGATAGTAGCCCTAAAATTGAAAAGCTATGCTACACAATGGTCAGGCAATTTGCAAAAAAGAAGAGTGAGAGAAGGAAGGCCACGTTATCAAACGTGGCAGCAAATGAAACATGAAATGGATGAGGCTTTTATACCGCCACAATATAGGCAAAGGCTTCTTGATCAGTTTTTTAGTCTTAGACAAGAAAATAAAAGTGTAGAAGACTACATCATGGAGTTCGAGCATTTGATGATTAGTTGTGACTTGAGGGAAACCGAGGAGCTAGTTTGTACAAGATTCCTCAAGGGCATCAAAATTGACATCCAAGACATGGTAAGCTTCTATCCCTATAAGACTTTACAAGAATTAAAAAGGCTTGCCATGAGAAGTGAATTGTCTCTTAAAAACACTCAAAGCCAAAAATTCCTTCCAAAATATGCCCAAACACCACAAAAGCCAATTAGCCAGAATTTTTCTCACCAAAATCCTCCACCACCAAAACCATTTAACCAAACTCCTCTACCAAAACCGAATGCCACACCAAGCCCATGCACTCCAAAATTTTTTCCACAATCCCCAAAATCCAAACTTAGATGCTTTAAATGTCAAGGCTATAGACACTTCCAAGCCGAATGCCAAAGTAGAAAAGTCATGACCATATAAGAAATGGAGGCTATTGATATAAAGTTGAGAAAGAATTATTGTTTGGTGCTAACGTTGAACATAAAGAAGATGGAGATAGTGATGAGACTATTAAAGCTAGTGGTTACAACGTTGATGATGAGATGCTTATTTTGATGAACGTATTGAGTAGTGATAAGGGAGTTGAAGATTGGAGGAGAAAATCACTTTTCCATACAAGATGTGTGACCAATGGAAAGATGTGTGAAATTGTCATTGATAGTGGAGCATGTTAGAATGTGGTCTCAAATAAGATGGTTGACAAGTTAGCCCTCAAAACCGAGCCCTTACCAAATCTATACAAGCTAACTTGGCTTGACTCCAAGCATGAGATCAAAGTCAATTGACGGTGTCATGTCCCATTTGAAATTGATAAATATATGGATGAAGTATGGTGTCATGTCATTCCAATGACAGCATGTCGCTTCTTGGAAGACCATAGCTTTATAACAGGGATGTCCAACATCATGAGAGAGTCAATACATGTTCTTTACATCACCATGGCAAGAAGTTTGTATTGACTCCAATAAAGTCCAATTTCAAAAGGAAGAAGAGGGATGAATCTACTTTGATGAAATTAGAAGAAAAGGTTGATGATCTTAGAGAATTGCCAAATTTTTTACCACTTGATATTGAAGAGGAAGATAAGCCATGACCACCAATTCCAAAAGAGGTACAAAACTTGATTAATGAGTTTACTTTTGTGTTTCCTAAAGAACTTCCGAATGGGTTGCCACCTTTATGGGAGATTCATCATGAGACCAATTTTTTGCCTAGTGCTTCTATTCTTCACAAGCATGCGTATAGAATGAGTCCTAAAGAATGAGAAGAATTACAAAAACTTATGGATAACTTACTTGAGAGACGTTTCATTTGGCCTAGCACAAGTCCATGCGTAGTGCTAGCCTTTGTTGTATTAAAAAAGAACGGGAAGTGGAGGATGGTGATAGATTCAAGAGCCATCAACAAAATCATCATCAAGTATTGGTAGACAATTCCTAGACTTGACGACATGTTGGATCATCTCTATAGTGCTAAAATTTTCTCAAGAATGGACCTTACAAATGGGTTTCATTGAAATAAGAATGAAGGAGGGAGATGAATGGAAAACTGGTTTTAAGACAAAGGAGGGACTTTACAAATGGCTAGTCATGCCAATGGGGCTGTCCAATTCACCATCAACTTTCATGAGGCTTATGAATGAGGTACGTAAACCATTCTTACACAAATTTATGGAAGTTTACTTTGATGATATTTTAATCTTTATCTCTTGCTTAGTTGAATATGTGATACATTTGAGACTTGTGTTAGAGGTCTTAGACCGTGAGAAATTGTAAGCCAATTTAGAAAAGTCTCATCTTTATGATTCCTCTTTAAATTTACTAGGTTTTGTTGTTAGCCATGAAGGCATTAGCATGGACCCTTCGAAAATCGAAACAATTCTTGATTGGTCGAGACCCACTAACCTTTTTTAAGTTAGGAGTTTTCGTGGTTTATGTTCTTTCTATAGGAGATTCGTAAAAGATTTTAGCACTTTCACTAGTCCAATTACCGATTGCATGAAAAAGGGTGAATTTAAGTGGACTCCTTAAGCCACTATGGCCTTTAATACTTTGAAAAAATTGATGACTAGTACTCCTTTGTTAGCTTTTCCTAGTTATAACGCACCATTTGAAGTTGAGTGTGATGCAAGTGGGGTGGGAATAGGGGCTATCCTTAGTCAAGGGAGGAAACCAATCACCTATTTTAGTGAACAATTGAATGATGCTAGGAAAAAATACACCATATATGAGAAAGAGTTCTATGCTTTGATTAGAGCCCTTAGGAATTTTCGTCCATACCTTCTAGGTAGCCCATTCATTTTGTTCACCGACCATGATTCCTAAATTATGTCCAAAACCAAACCCATTTGATCCATAAACATGCTATTTGGATTGAATACTTGCAAAAGTTCGACTTTTTCATAAAACACAAATCTGAAAAAGCCAACGTAGTATCCGATGTCTTATCTAAGAAATATACTTTGTTGAGCTCAATACATGCACATGTTATAGGTTTTGATGACATAAGGGGGTTATATGAGAGTGACAAAGATTTTGGACTTATAGTGTCTAAGGTTAGGGAGAACAATGGTGTATTTAGGGATGTCATTGTTCATGATGGTTATTTGTTCAAAAACAATTCTTATTGTGTACCTCAATGTTCTTTGAGGGAGGCAATTTTAAGGGAGGTCTATGGTGGAGGCTTGGCCGACCATTTTGGCAGGGAGAAAACTTATGATTTGGACCATGAAAATTTATATTGGCCAACGATGTACAGAGATGTTGAAAGACTTGTCCAATGATGTATCACATGTAGCCGAGCCAAGATGTAAGTCTAACCGAATGACCTATACACACTCTTCCAATTCCAAATGCTCCATGGTAAGATGTAAGTATGGATTTATTATTGGTTTGCTGAGGACAAGAAGGGGTTTTAATTCAATTTTCGTAGTTGTTGATAGATTTTCAAAAATGGCTCATTTCATACCTTGTACTAAAACTTTGAATGCATATCATGTCATGGATTTGTATTTTCATAATGTTGTAAAGCTTTATGGACTTCCTAGAAGCATAGTTAGTGATACAGATGTAAAATTTTTAAGCCATTTTTGGAGAACATTTTGGGGTAAAATAGGGACAAGGCTCAAATTTAGTACCGCTTTTCATCCACAAAATGACGGTCAAACAGAGGTAGTGAACTAGTCCTTGGGAAATATTCTTAGAAGTTTGTTGAAAAGGAAGATAAATAATTAGGATGCACTCTTACCACATGCTAAATTTTCATATAATTGCTCAACAAGTAAGACAACCCAATTTTCACCTTTTGACATAGTTTATGGCACTAACCCTTTATCTCCACTTGATTTGAGTCCAATTCCTCACATTGGTCCAGGCAACATGAAAGTAAAAGAAAGTGTCGAGCATATCATCAAAATCCATGAGAAGGTCAAAGCAAATATCTTAAATCACATTGAAAAGTACAAAAAGCAAGCCAAACTCAAAAGATCTGTGGAGTTCAATGTTGGAGATTTAGTGTGGGTTTACTTGAAGAAGGAAAGATTTCCATCCAAAAGAAAGTCCAAACTCAATGAGAGAGATGAAGGCCCATTTAAAGTTCTACAGAAGATAGGCCCAAATGAATACAAGATTAAGCTACCGAGTGCTTACAAAATTTCTAACACTTTCAATGTAGGTGATTTAAAAGCTTATATTGAAGACACAATGGAAGACCAAAATGATCAACAAGGTTCGGCCTTTAAAGAGGGAGAGGATGATGGAGTACCATCACGCAAATCCTTGGAAGATGTGTCCAACATGGGCTTTGGAGCCCAAAAAGAATAATCGGCGGCCAAGGAGGATGAAGAGTTAGAAGAAGTTGGCCTCAACATTCTCCTACAATACCAAGCTTTATGGAAACTTTTTGGGGACTCTAAAGCCTTAGTCCAAGTTGATGATTTTAAAGACCAAATGGAGGCCATAGGGGAGAAGGCTTTCGGCCAAATCAAGTCACATGTTGTCCTATAACTTGACTTAGTCGAGAGAAGGTATAATATTTCAACCTATGATATGTTTTTCAATAAGAGCAATCCATTGCTCATAAGTTTCCTATTTAATGTGTTTAATTCTTAATTAGTGTGTTTTCATTCCTATCCTTAATTTTCCACCTTAATACATGTATATTGTACAATTATGGATAGTTTTTTTTGTTATGAATGTTTCATTAAGAGTCCATTAGGAGGTGAGAAACCAAATTATGTGGTTCTCCACATTCCTTTTAGCTAAGTTTCCTATTTAAGTCATGTTTTGTTTCCTTTTGAAAAGGAGAATTTTATGAATGAAAAAGCTTGAGTATTATTTTCAAATTTAGATTCAATTTTCTCTTGAGTTCTCTATTTACTGAAAATAGAGCAAGGGTTTGTTAGTTTTCCAAAAACTTTCACTCATTTTTGTCAATTTTCTTCTTCATTGCCGAAACAGTATCATTCCTGACTAGTTTCAACATCCCATCCATAACTTTTCACAAACACATAAAAACACAAAACTTCCTTCACCAAAGTTGTAGTTGACTTATAGCTCTACAATTTTTCGTTTAAAACCATCCCCAAATTTGTTGTAGTTTGCTTAAAAATTACAAAACAATCCACTGTTATTTCTTAATCCAAGAAACACAAAACTAGATCAAACTTTCACTTATCGTCACCCATCACCTCCGGCCAAATTTTGACCATCAAAATGACCACACGCCATCACCCTATGACCTTAAAGGGTGCTAAACCTTCTTCTCAACCCATGCAATGATCTCATGCTTCTAAGGTATCTCCTAACCTTGTTGATTCCACTTATAAGCCAACTTCACCTTTCCTTTTGAGTTCTAACAAGCAAAAGAAGGAGGATAAGGAGAAAGAAATATTAGATTTGTTTAAAAATGTAAAGATCAACATTTTTTTGCTAGAGGCAATAAGACATGTGCCCAAGTATGCCAAATTTCTTAAGGAGATGTGCACCACCAAGAGAGCCAACAAGGTCAAAAATGGCGACATAGTTGAATTGGGAGAGAATGTAAGTGCTATTATCCAAAAGAAATTACCTATTAGGCAAGGATACCTTGGTGCATTTTCTATCCCTTGCATTATTGGTAATATATAGTTTGATAAGGCTCTATGTGGCTTAGGAGCTTCAATTAGTGTGATGCCGAAATCCATCTTTAATTCGCTTAATGTTGGTTCTTTGAAAAGCACTTCTATTATCATTCAACTTATTGATAGGTCTTTTGTCTATCCTTTGGGTTTGTTGGAATATATGTTAGTGAAATTTGGTAACTTGGTTTTCCCTTGTGATTTCTATATCATTGAGACATGTGATGATCACCCTCACACATGTTCACGTCTTCTACTTAGGAGACCATTTTTTAGGACTACTAAGACTGTAATTAATTGTGATGATTACACTTTGTCTATGAGAATTGATGATGAACATATCTTGTTTAATTTTAATGAGGCAATGAAATATAATGATGATGTGCATTAATTACATAACTTGGATATCACTGATCTGTTGGTGGACAAATTTTGTGCTTATGGTGGTGATGATGGTGTGAATATTGCGCTTTTGTGTTCCTTTTTCTTATCTTTTAATGTTAATGCCAATGGTGTCATGATTTTTGAACCTTATGTGATTGGTTCTATTATGGCATTACAGTCTTCTTATATGGTGCCAAAATTGGATGTGTTTGCTGATTTATCTCTTTCCCACAAGAAAGTTGTTGGACCTTAAATTTTTTTATTGATGAATAAATATGAGTTACATCAATTATAAGATCTTTAGGAAAGTTTGTGGAGTTAATTATTATGTTGATGTTAGAAAGCTTATATCATATGGGTTGATGAATTAAAGTGTTAAGGATATAAGAACGTTCAAGGGTAATTTTGGCAAGACAATTAAGGATAAAGAACATAAGACATATAAGGAAGGGTAAAATGGACATTATGCAAATTGTTAAGGGTATAAAAAAGGAGAAGATTGTTGTGCATTGGGGAAGAAGAAGCTAATTCGTAGATGACAAAAGAGAGAAGAGAGAGAAGCAGGAAAAAGAATGAAAGGGAAAAGGAAGAGAAAACAAGTTGGGATTTCAATTTCCTTAGCCTTAAAGATAGATTTTGAGGTTGTTCAAGAAGGGAAAAAGGTAGAGCAAGAGAAGAGCTTCCATTTGAGCCAACGATCTTTTCATTTGGTGAAGAACAAAGGGGATCAATGAGGCCTATTTCAGTTTGATCATCTCACGGAGTACACATTAAAGATACAGTAGGAAAGAATCTTAGATACCTCAGGTTGTTTGCAAAGAGAAGAGGCAAGAGGCATTTTGAGCAAGTCTCTAAGCAAGGAAATCAAGGAGGGTACATGTTTTTAATAGAGTAAATAAGCTACTACTATTTTTTTTTAATCAAAGAAGTTTACTGATTTCAATTGCATCATAAGTGTACATCTTTTGCTTTTGAATGATTTATGAAATTGATATACGTTGGTTATATGAATTTTGTGATGATTTATGAAAAGACCTTGCAAATGATTTCTAAAAAGATACATATTCATGGAAACATGTTTTTAAGAAAGTTTTCAAGTATAAGACAAGCAAGTTTTCAAGAAGTGCCATCTTGGGCAATAAGTTTACAAGCCATAAATTATACGTTATGTGGGTCTGTGGTGGTCCCCTAAGTTTAGTCACGTGCATGTTGATCAAGTTAAATTCTTCTCCTGCCTACCCGTTAGTGGCATGGAACTCCTTCATGAACTCTTCTAAGTTCACGGCTACACAAGATCCTTATGGGAATTGTGCAGTATGTTCTGTTTCTGGACAAGCCATTCTGTTGTGCTTATGTGCTTATTTTATGTTAACAAGTTTAATGCATTCATGTTTTGCAATTGTGGATTTTGGTTGAAAGCCTAAGAAACTCGTTTTCTATAAACTCAATGAAAGTTTTCCATAACAAGAATAAATGGGTTCAAAAGTTTTGCTTCTATTTTTGTTATAAACTATTACCCACGAGCTTTCAAGCCCACCCCTCCTTTTTACCCCATCTTCAGGTGATAGTTAAGTGATCAAGTGATCAAGAGCCTAAGGGAAATTCTCCAAATTTGCTTAATCTGTAGTTTGAGTTGGTTTTTAGAATGCAAAATGTTATAGTTGCATACCAAGTTTATTTGTTTAAGAATTGTTGTAATTTGAGACTTTAAGCTGATGTTGTAATGTGGCTTAGAATGCCATCAATGATTTGTAAAAACGGTATTCTTTTGAGGTTAAGGAAATATCAATTGTGTATGGGTGATTATCAATTTGAACAGACGGTTTTGAGCATAAATTGTGGATGTATATATATATATATACATATACACACGTATGCCTAAATGAGATCCATAGGAAGGTAAAATAGGAATTA